>JADWQK010001857.1:0-303148 GCA_017933935.1 Sesamia nonagrioides | reverse complement strand
ACAGACAGACAGACAGACAGACAGACAGACAGACCGACAGACAGACAGACAGACAGAGTTACTTTCGCATTTATAATATTAGTATGGATTTAAATTGCAGTATAATTAAATTTTTTAAGATATCCAAACAGAGCTTCCTCTCTCCTGTTACCCTATTTTGCTGTGCCCTACAGGGTCCATAATTGATCTCACATAAATTGTTACCACCTTTATACGAACTTATGGTAAAGCAATAAAGATATTGAGTATTGAGGTTGATGATTTCAGACTTAAATCCAGGTTTCCTCAAGATGTTTTCCCTCACCTTATAATCAGTCATTGGTGTCCAAGATATACTTAGAAAGTAGATATAACTTAGAAACTCGCCTGACCTGGCATCGAACCCGCACACTCATACTTGAGAGGCTGGTGTTTTAACCACTAGTTAGTAACCACTATGGTACAAGTAAACATATTTTTCCCATGGAACAGACGTGATTTTCATAGACAATGAAACTGTATGTACGGATAACTTCCTCTGACTAGGCCAGTACTTTTTATTAAGCTTTTCTGCTCAACTGCTGAACAGAATCTTCCCCCAAATCCTTCCGGACATCTATTTCCAGAGCCACCACAATCCAACTCCTATGGTACACGTCTTTGTGTGGCTATGATGGAGAAGCATAACGAGTATACACACGACTCGACGTCATTATGCTTCTGAATCATTTCCATGCAGTGTGTACAGTCATTTATCTACTGGAGTCGCATCGCACCTTTCTGCGGAAGCCTTAACGTATCAACATCATCATCATCATTTCAGCCGAAAGACGTCCACTGCTGGACATAGGCCTCCCCCAAGGTTCTCCACGACGACCGGTCCTGCGCCTCCCGCATCCTTCTTCTTTTTCTTCCGCATCTTTCAGTTTTCCGCGACCTTCACCAGGTCGTCGGTCCACCTTGACCGTGGCCTACCCACGCTACGTCTTCCGGTGCGTGGTCGCCACTCGAGAACCCGTCGGTCCCATCAGGCATCGGTCCTACGGGCAATGTGTCCAGCCTACTGCCACTTTAGTGTTGCCATTCTTCGGGCTATGTCGGTTACTCTCGTCCTTCTGCGGATCTCCTCATTTTTGATTCGATCTCACAGTGAAACCCCAAGCATAGCCCTCTCCATTGCCCTTTGAGTGACTTTGAGCCTTCTTATAAGGCCCATTGTTAGCGACCACGTCTCAATTCCCTAAGTCATCACTGGCAACACACAAAGACTTTTGTCTTGAGACACTGCGGTATTTCGGACGAAAAGATTTTACGTAGTTTCCCGATGCAACCCAGCCGAGTTGGATTCGACCATTGACCTCTTTCTCGAAGTTGGACCTTCCTAACTGGATAGTTTGTCCCAGGTACACGTAACTGTCAATAACTTCGAGAACAGAGTCTCCAATCTTTATAGGAGTCGGTACAACATGGGCATTAGACAATATGACTTTCGTCTTGTCCATGTTCATTTTAAGATCGACTCGCTCGGAGGCTCTACTGAGGTCTTCGAGCATTGTACTCAGGTCCTCCGCGGTCTCAGCCATGACTACAATATCATCAGCAAACCGAAGGTGTGTCATGTACTCGCCATTGATGTTGATGCCTTAACGTATAGTGCGTGGAATTTTACATAAAATACATAGTTAATTAAAACAGTGGGATGCCATCCATTGGCATGACAACTATTTATTAATTGATTAATTATTCATACTTTTTTATCTACGGTACAGGTGGATTTTCTGGAATTTTTTGTTCAAAGTTTTATCACATTTAATTCGCATTACTAATCTTTGATGGGATGCACACTGTAAAGTTCTGAAATAAAATGTTTTTAACTTGCTATTAAAAACCGATGCCTCTTCTAGCATCGTTCTTGAACTCCTGGCCTAAGTTCGTAATATGCTTGATCGATTCAAAATCCTTGAAAATATTGACAATATCGATAACAATAAAATCGTTTTGGATGTAAAAATTAATCGTTCTGACACGCCGAATTTTTTATTTATTAACGATGCATTCATTATTGCCATTTGAATAAATAAATAATTATTAACTAGATGCGCCCCACGGTTTCACCCACGTAAGTTTCGATCCCGCGGAAATATCGAGACTAAAAGTCATTCATCCTCATCCCAGCGTTAATCCCAGTCGCATCTGAAGCCTTTTCAGCTTTGAAGTCTGGGGTCCGCTTTTTGCCAGTCCAACTGCTGATATGGCTAAACTTCGACATTTTCCGTGAAGCGACTGCCGTCTGACCTCCACAACCCGAAGGCGACATCGAAGCATTGCAGTTAGACCAATTGTTGGACTTTTGAGGGCTCCAACAACCCGTAACGACTGCCACGAGATGTTTGTATGGCAACCGGGACCAACGGCTTAACGTGCTTTCCGAGCCACGACCAGACCAGTGCAAATATTCATATTCATGCATACAAATACTTGCACTGTGCGGGGATTGAACCCGCGCCACCTTGCGCAGCGGCCGCGTCCGCTACCGCTACGCCACGGACATAGAATAAAGAGGGGAAGTAGGTTATCTGCGACCCAATCCGCGATTTAATTGCCTACTGTCTTAGGGTTGACGACTGTCCGCGCTTCGTCGGTTACGGTTGTCGCCCAAACCGCTAACAAATATTTATAGACTAAGGTGCGTATTACAGAACGTCACTCAAAACTCAAGCTCTACTTAAGTCTCGTTTGAAGCCTTTTGATTGGTTGAAACTACTTTCAAGTAATGCTTAAGCAGAGATTAATGCTTGAGTTTCCTTCTGGAATACGGACCTAAGAGCTTATGTTTAAATTATTTGCTTAGTATTTAGTTAACATATACTAGTCAGTTCTTTTTTTTGTAATTTTTATTTTTAGTTTTGTACACATAAAGAACCATATTTATTTTTATTTAATACAAATATAAATAATACAAACATAACATCTATTGAATCACACATTTAATACAAAATTACAAATTAGCTACAGAAAAATACCTACTTTCTTCGGTTTCGACTATTACGAAACGCGTTGTTATTAAACTTTAATGTGTAATATATCCGTATCCTTGTAAATAACTTTTTAGAAATATAATTTGAAAAATATAAGTCTTTTATTTGTTCATAAATAGACATACCAACTTTGCAGTTTATGTGATCATTTTTAAAAGCTAATGTGCCGAAAAGCCGTGACGCGCGAACCTCGTTCCGTGCTAGCCGCGACTAGCGCAGTCATAGGCACTCTAATATTGTGTTTAGGTGTGCGTGCGGCGACGCATAGATACTATGGCGCACACATACAAGCCGCGCGCGGTCCGTTTGTATGAAGATAACGTACTTCCCTCTCTTTATTCTATGCCACGGAGGTTGTCATGTCAAATATCGAGACTAAAAGTGTATATTATAAACTATGTGTTATTCCTGGTTAAAGACTATCTATGTTCCAAATTGCATTTAAATCCTTGAAGGAGTTTTTGAGTGAAACAGTAAAAAACATCTATCCATGTTCACTTAATTTTGCATTATAAGTATTAGGGTGCTTCTTATTTTTCGACTTTTGAAAAGTAACTGCGTCAACCCGCCATTCGCTTCTGTCATCCAAAAAACGAGCTCATTATTTTTATTTTATTTTTTAATCAAATTTTAGGGGTCGCTACCGAGCATTAAAGTTTTAATATTTTGTTTAATTTGTCAATTTTTATTTTATTACTTTAAAGAGACATATAATAGTTTTAGGATTATTGAATCAAGATAAAATTTGCTTTTTCAACTGTCGACTCATGATTCAACACAATAAACACTCAATTTACATTTGCCCCCCTTCCCCCGCAACCTTCAGTATGCGCCCGAACGCCTCGTACACTCGTAATACTAGTACAACATCAGCACCAAGGAATGATTTGTGCTTGCTAAAAGATCTCAAAAGTTTTGAAAAAATAAACAAAGCCATATCGAAAAAAGCTATAACAAAGTTTCTAGGGCATTTATGGTACCGAAGAACTTGTTGCATTTTCTTTTTTTGATGACGAATTTTCATTGGAAAGTAAACAAAATATGGTTATTGCACTAAATGAAGAAGGTTTAGACTTTAGCCCTAAGCGGATTATCTTAGATGTAAGTCACATCGAAGAAAAAAAATTAGAAGACTTTGTTACCAGCAACACCTTAAGGTTTTTTAGAATTCTCGGTATTGCATCCGCATTTTTAAAAAAAGATCCATCTCTTTGGGAGGAAGATGAAGATTATAAAGCTTCTAGAGAAATTATATGCTGTATGAAAGTAGTAAATGATTTGGCGGAGCGGGGAGTGGTATTAATGGAAGAGCACAACAAATTAATTACCAACGATGAGGAACAAAAACAATACCTTCTTTTAGTTGTGAAAAATTTTATAAATACAAATAAAAATACGTTGTTATCATAGTTAATTTTTCAGTATCATAACTCCCTACTAATTAAATGATTTAAGAATGATTATAATTTGTTTCACTGAATAAAAATTCTAATCAAAAACACATTTTTTTTTTTGCTGGCCGGTAGCGACCCCTAAATGTTACTTTAAAAATCTGAAAAAAATAATTTACTACTTTTTTGGATCATACAAGAGAATGAATGGGTGACGCGAGAATAAATTGAAAAAAAAATTTTTTAGAAGCACCCTAATAAGTATATTATTATAGTGGGTTTAAGTATATAGTTATAGTATAATGTAAAGTAGCCATTCGAAAAAGTATACTTATCATCCTTACTAATATTTCTGTAATCTGAGCTAATATTATAAATCAGAAAGTGAGTTTGTTTCTTTGTTTGTTCCGCATTCACGCCGTAACCACTGAACCGATTGCCTTGAAACTTTGGAGACGTAAAGTTAGAAGTCCGGATTAAATAGTAGGGTACTTTTTATCCGGAAAAAAATTGATATTCCCGAGGGAAAACAAAAATATTATTAGCGCGATATAACCGAAATCCACGCGGACGAAGCCGCGGGAGGAAAGCTAGAGTTCAATAAGTTTTAAGAGGATTAGTTGAATATTCTATCCTACCTTCCAGCTTAGCATAACAATCAGAATTGTTTGTTTACATTATGCAAGTTGAACTCACAATGACCTCGCACTTTTAACGCCGTGAGAAATCAGTATGAGAAATGCATGTGTTTTTTTTTTAATTGTTGTAAATTTCGAGTGGGAAACTAAGTAATGTAGGCTGAACTTTACTGGAGTCTGTAATAAGTTGATTTAAAGCAAGTAGAAGCTAGCCTCACTGTTTCTATGGCAAGGTATCGCTCTGGGTTTTTAGAGGGTTACAAAACCCGCCACACATTATCCCACCCACTGCAACTCCTGAAAGCCAGAATCAACAGTGGAGACCGCCAGAAAAACGCCGAGCAATGAAGCTCGACGAGTCCCGGAGAAACGATTCAACTGTCTTGGGTCCCGCAACGAAATTAATCAGAAAAGAATAGCGGAGGAGTAAGAAAATATATATTTTTTCCACTTCCTTCCATAACAAGCAGGAGACAGAACAGAACTAGGCCAATCGGCACAAAGGGATATTATTGCAACTGGGAGAAGCCCAGATTGCCAAGCACCACGGAATAAAAATTGATTAAGTTAATGAGGATTATGTTAATGAATTTTTTAGAAGTTGTCGAATAGAATGCCAAAGTTCAGTCATCCATAGAAGAGGGAGGATCTTCAGACTGGTATTGTCACAACATGGCGGGCATGGCCATCGGTTGATGTCGTGAACTAGTATACGTGCTAGTTGCACAGTAAACTCTGCTTGTGAGATGCAGGTTTGCGTGACGTCATTATGACGCGTTGTTCGTTTTTGGCGTTGTAGAGTACCGCTACAGGTTCTGGGTGGTTTTGGAAATATTATTCATACTGTCTGACTTCTCATTTTATAAAAAGTTTTTGTAATTCCTAAACCGTCCTCGTCTATTTATAACAAGGTAATAAAGAGCAATATTAATTATAGATCAGGTTCTTTTTTATTGAATATTCGTCTTTTTTTTTTTTTTTTTTTTTTTTAAACAAGAAACTTTCTGGTATCTTATTAAAATTAATTTTGATACCTAGACAGACGCTAGGGGCAACGGACCTAAATACTAATTAAATACTAACATCATTACTAATATTATAAATGAGAAAGTAGATTTTCTTGGTTTGTTTGTTCCTTTCACGCCGTAACTACTGAACCGATTGCTTTGAAATTTACAGACAGCTAAAAGTTAGAAGTCGGATTAAATAATAGGGTCCTTTTTATCAGAAAAATTGATGTTCCCGAGGAAATCTAAAAGTGCGATATAACCAGCGAACTCCATGCGAGCCGCGGAGCGTAGTTAGTATTTAATAAAACAAAAATTTTGACATTGTTAATTAAGATTGAGGGAAGGTTCTGTTGGCCAAGAGTGAACAGAGTTCAAAAAAAATCATAGCAATTCAAATTCAAAGGTTACGTTGCAAGCAATGATTGCAGCTATTTCATTAAATAACTTCAATTAAGAGGGCCTTGGCGCCTCCCATAATAAATGACTATCGCCATAATAGTCGTGAATAGGTGCTGTAGTACTAAAAGTAGTAATAGTAGTGTCATGAGCATAAACCCACGGGTTTTTATGGTAAATAAGATGTAGGCAGTTTGACGGTTTCATTATCGAGAGAGAGAGGTTCTTTAGAGAGAGAGAGAGAAGTATTTTATGAAGGTTGGCTTCTTGTATCATCCCGCTGGAACATGCACCGCAACTCCTTTTTTTTAAACTTGTATCATCAATCATAGACTAATGTACTTGACCTAAATAACATCATTTTGTGACATCTTCGTTTAGATTAATAACTCATTCTTTTGTTTTATTTATTTATATACAGTTGTTATACTACTCCAACAATTAATTCCACATAAACATTAATAAAATTAATCTAATTTATAATATTATATAAAGTAGGTTCTACAATGAACTTGTCAATTAAAAGGTGTACTTTTAGCACCCCATATATGGAAAATGGAATGAATGACGAATGGGACTCAATAAGTAATTAAGGCGATAAATGCAACAATCAAATAATAAAATAATAATCTAATAATTTGAGTATTTACTAAAATCAAATAACAATAAATAATAAAATCAAAGAAAATTAGCAATTATAAAATGAAATAAATTATTGGATTTTTTTTTACTTCACTTTAAAATATTTCTAGGACAACTAATTTACACAAATGAAATCTAACTTTCAAGGAAATGGACTCTAGGCAACTGACCTAATAGATATACAACATTATGTACATAACATCATCATCAACTTTTTTATCGTCCTACTGCTTTAGGCACAGGTCTCCCCTCATACAGAGGAAGAGTTGAGCGTAATCGCACGCTTACTCAGCTGGTTGGTGATTTCAGACTTGCCACAAGTCCAGGAATTTCCCTCAAGATGTTTTCCTTCCACCTTTTAATTAGTCATTAGTGTCAAGATACACTTAGAAAGTACATATAACTTGAAAAAGTTACATTGGTACTTGCCATAAAATAATTAGCCTTTATAGTTCCCACTCCTGGGACGCTGGCCTCCCTCAGTGAGAGAGTGGGCGGTAATCTACACACTGCAGGCTCATAGCGGGTTGTTAAATATATAAATCTAGCAATTAAACCTTAGAAACTGCTCCGCTAGATATATAGAGTTAATCTGGGAAAATAGGTAATATTACCACACAAATTTAAACAATGAAGACAATTATTTATAACCTATTGTGATTCACAGGTCATGAATCGATTCAATCGACAATACTTTGAATTTCAATAGGGTTTAATGAATCAAGTTTGTGCATCTATTATTTGGGATAGGCCAAGTTGTAATCTTGTAAATAAGACCTTCTCTATCTTTAAAGGAGGGGACTCTAGTACCGAGGAATTTAGAAAATAGGTATTTGAAGGAAACTATTGCCCTCGCGCTGCTTCAACCTCTCCCGGTATTAAAGGGTACGAAAGGACAGTTGCAGCTCCAGACTTATTTTATCTACAAAAACGTTAATCAAAAGACGTTTTTCGTATTCCGCTGTTTTTCTTTTCAAAACACGACAGATCTTGATTATTTATATACCAAAATTTTGAGAAAGGTATACCTATGCTTTAATATTTTTCTTTTTTGTCAAAAATTTATCACGTTTGTCTAACAGTCATCTGAACATCACGGTAAAAATGGGTTATTTTACGCGATTTTTGAAGTATTGTATTTCTTTTATTAATTATGTTTCAAAAAAAAAAAACAAATTATGGGGCACGTATAATAACGGTGCAAAATTGTAGAAAAATAAAATTGCTCTAAAAGCATTATCCACGAAGAATACAGCGGAATACGTTTGTATATGTAGAGAAAGCACCACTAGAGTTCCCTCTTAAGCGTTATTTGTTACAGCTTTTCCCCGCGGCTTCGCTCGCGTTAAATGTTAGTTACAAATAGTCCGCATACCAATTTTTAGTTTTCTACCTTGTAAACTGCGGAATCTACTAAGTTGCAAACTAGCAAACTACTAAGTTTGTATGGTACCCCGTAGTCGGGGGTTAGTACTTAGTTTTTAAGGAGGTGAGAGGTGTTAACAATGATACTACCGCCGCCAACGAAAACGAGTAGTACCGCAGCGGGGTAGGGTGCGGTGCGCGCCGGGCGCGCGTTCATCCATCGAGACACTAGACAGTTGCTGGATTCGACCTCTAACGAACACTAGCATCATACAGTTGTTATATTCTTAAAACTATATTGTTCTACCGTTAACCTGTATTCATAAAGTATTAAACTACAAAAGTCAAATAGAACACGCATTTTATGATTTTCGAGTCAGAACAATATCGCAAACAAGGGGTTAAAAAAGTATAAAATGTAGCCTATGTCACTATTCATCCCTTCATCTATTGCCACTTAAAAATCACGTCAATACCTCGCCGAAAAAGACGAGCAGTAAAAAAAAATAATCAGAAACTGCAGGTGGTACTACACTACTACTCCAGACATGATAATAAAACAATAGAAAATAAATAAAAGACGATGTTTCTCAATTTAGTAAGAAGGCCAGGTAAAATATCTACAGAGTGGTGCTGACAATAGGACACACACAATAAACTAAACATCGTGTACCTCAACACATTCTCAGTGTACCCATAAAAAATTATACAAATATATCCATTAGTTTAGTTACAGGAAATTATTTTTCTTTTTTCACATTTTCTACATGATGTACATGTTGATAAGGAAGCGCTTAGAGGTTGATGACCGCCGCATCCATCGGTACTAAACTTTAATAATAATGGAGCGAAAAAGCAAGTCGATACAGGAACGCGCTGTCGCCCGCTGATCGGAGGTCATTGAAACAATATTTTAAAGGATGTTCTATTCCGTTTCCAATTTTATGCGATTTAGTTTGTTTGAAATTTTCATATTTTTCATTTTTGATGCGAGGTTTTTTTCTATGGTTCAGGATAATTCCTATGAACCAGCACGGTCTGTGTTTTCATTTATTGTTGTATTGTCGGCACCACTCTGTGTAAGTCACTACAAAATGCGTAGATTAGACTTAGCTTCATTATCATGGTTAATTTTTATTTACCTACCTACATCCTTACTAACAAATACATGCTTAACAGTTTTCTATTGAACGCGAATATTGTCTTTCAACAGCCCTCTTAAAAATGTCACTGGCCACCATTTTACGAAAACTATATAGGAAAGAATAATGGTGGAATGGGCTATTTATTTTCTTTAATTTACGATATTAAGGGTTGCATTAGTGCGGGTCATCATCTTAAGCGTATAATAGTTCATTGTTGGAGATTTTTTTAACCTTAAACTAGCGCTTGACCGCAATCCCGTCTGATGGTTAGCAGTGATGCAATCATTGATGGTAATGCGCGCTAGTTTATTAAGAGCTTATTCACTCAAAAAATGAGCGAATAGGAAGGAAGACGGCAGTTCAGCGAGTCGATGCAATGTTAAACCCAACAACAGTTGAATGATCAACGATGCTGCGCCAGAGGGAGATTGATCTGGAGACCCTCCACGACCAAACTCGCGACACGTACACGTTGGCGCATCGTACCCGCCACACAACTGCTCAGACCCGTCCTCCGTACGGCTTCACCAGACATCATGCCGGAACACGACAGATCGGTTGGCGGCAAGACTTTGTCTGGTGGGTGGTAACTTCTGCGGGCAGCCGATGTTATGGCCTATCACCGAGATATAGGCAGGAGAGGCCTATATCTCGGTGATAGGCCATAACATCGGCTTCAAGGCATTTAACTCGATATTCGGCAACTATCATAGAGTTACTACCAGCCATCATTAGTGCGGGTACTGTTTGTTAATTAAAGAGCTTGTATTGTGAAAAAAAAAAACGTTCGATTCTTGGGTAAGACAGGTAACTACTGCAACCGTGATGACTAATAGCAGACGTGGGTGTAATCGACAGAAGTGAAATCTGAAATCATTATAAATTAAATAATTAAATAATATAATAATTAATTATATTATTAAATTAATTAATTATTTAATTTATTATACATGCACACGTATGTATATCTCACTGTAGCGATCACGGTGTCGGGTAAGTCACAGTCACGACAATTCAATGTTTTCTCCCCTTCGAACAAAACAGCACTAAAGAAGGCTCCACTTAAAAACAAAAATCTTTTCTGGTTTCTAGGACATTCTTGAACAAAATCTATGGCAAACTTGAACACTTGGAATATTTTATTCAAGTTATTGACACTGTGAAATGTTTGTAAGAAGAATGGCATAATTGCAATTAATTATAACATTGAATTGTTATGAAAAAATAATTTCGATTTGTTTACTGCAAAATAAATTGTTTTAGTCGTATTTAGAACCTGTAGCAGAATAATTACAGCCGCACATATCAACCGATCTATTTAAGCTGCACGCACTTAAATTAGTCCAAAAACCTAATTAAAAAAAAAAAACTCTTCACTCTTTCAAAAAGTTCGCGTACTAAGTACACATCTAACCATTATACTAGCAATAGACAGCAATTCATTCTAATGCATTCAGCCCAATAACAATAGAGGTTGCTTCGCTATTCAGCCTTGTCTAAGTACGGGTACAATATTATAGTCATTAATTTTAAATATCGAACGGCGAAGCTAAACTTCGTTATTGAAAAAATAATTTAAAAAAAAAGATGAAAAGTGCGGGTATAGAAAACTTTAACTTTATTAATATTCTCTGTTCTTGTAATGCCGATTTTTTTCTACTTACCTCACAATCGAGATGTAAAGCAGAGTAGTTAGCTCGAGTGTAAGCATCAATTACACCCTCGAACTATAGGCTAAATATCTCGGGCTGCGATTGATGCCTTACAGCCCTTGGCTACTAATCTACGATTTCCAATTAATTTACCTATATGTAGACTTGTTCACGTAAAATATTATTATCACATTAGTACGGATTAAGTGGGTAGGCTTCCAAAATAATTTTGTTAAAAAAAAGTTAAGGAATTTAATTCTAATCAAGTAAAAATGATTAAATACGTATTTTATTGTTAGATTATAGAATCAAGTAATTAATAGATAATAAATTATTTAAGCAGATTATTTTTACGCTGGCATTTTAATTTAATTTAATTTAGTAATTGTTTATTCCATAAAGCGTAAACTACGTAATTGTGGAAAAAATTGTTACTAAGAAAAAAATAGTCCAGGTTTGTATAATTCAGAACTCTAACGCAGCGGTTTAAATTACAATGTCATTAAGAAACTTTATCAAGATAATTATCAGTTACTTACTGTCCCAAACAAAGGGTATTTACACATCAAAGAAAATGTTGAAATGTTGCTCGCACAATGAGAACACATTATAAATCACACTCATTAAATGCAGAAAAAAAATTCCAAAGACTCATAAGAAAATAATAACTCACCATTCATGATTGTCAATTCCAACACTAATAACCACTATCTAAATTACACTAATTTCTAATTAACTGCAATAATTATAAATACAACACTACACTTTAAAATTACACATAGGTACAGGTTTTTTCTATTAATTATTTACTCTAAAATAATTATTTTTTGTATAACCCTTTTGCGATTATAATTATTTTTTTAGAGTTCTTTTCTCGGTATGTTACAGAACTGGAGGTTGAGTGCCGGCAAGCGCGCGGGTCGTTAGATCGGAACAAAATGCAGGTGAGTCGCGCAAGCGTCTTTGATATAAACATTCGTTGCGCGCGCGCCGATGGAGATTCTGTAGATCAAACTGTACATGATGATACGCAATATCATTGTAAATGATAGTACACACATATGCAGGTGTAGTATTTTTTTTTTTCTGTAACTTGTAATTGTTTTGTGGGTTATTTTTCATAGATCGATTTCGTATCGTTGTACTTTTTTCATTACTTACGGATGATATTTGAATGTATGACCTCTTCTACGTTTCTAAGTGATTTCTAATTCACGTATATGAAAACAAAAAACCGGCCAAGTGCGTGTCGGACTCACGCACAAAGGGTTCCGTACCACTGATTTATGAAATTAAAGGATTTAAGTTATTTGTATGAAAGATCACGCGATAATAAGCGGTTTACGATTTACGAGGTATTAAAAAAAACTGCTTGCTAGATCTCGTTCAAAACAATTTTCGTTGGTAGTTTTTTTTAATTTTTAATTTTCTTATTTTAACAGTTAGAGGGGGGCAAGTTTTTTTCCACTTTGGAAGCGTCTGTCATCACGCAAACTATTCGGTTTAGAAAAAAATATTTAGAAACCTCGATATCATTTTTTGAAGACCCATCCAAAGATACCCCACACGTATGTGTGTTTGATGAAAAAAAAAAAATTGAATTTCAGTTCTAACTATGGGGAGCAATATTTATTATTATTTTTTTTATTTTTTGCATCAAAATCTTAATGCGGTTCACAGAATACATTTACCTACCAAGTTTCAACAGTTTTTTATAGTTTCGGAAAAAAATGGCTGCGACATACGGACGGACAGACAGACATGACGAATCTATAAGGGTTCCGTTTTTTGTCATTTGGCTACGGAACCCTAAAACCATAAAGAATAAAAACTAATCATTGTGCTTGGACATGGACAATTAATCTATTTGACTATAATGCTTTGTCACATTAGTATTACAAATAAATTGGGTTCGTAGATATTTCCAAAAATCTAAAAAAGCACCGAGTCCCTTGTTAATTACGTGTAATTATTTTTATATTATATTCCACCGACTCACAAACAACTGTGATATCCCTAAACTAATTGGTAGTAGTAGTAGTAATCGATGATGATAATTATCATTAAACTGAATCCAAAATCTTTTTGATGACCACATTTTTAATTAATACCGATTATATTTTGTAGTTTCTGGTCTCCTAACGTTCCTATATTCGTATATTTGACTATACGTAGTGCGTTACTAAGGTTTTGTTAACGTTATCACCCACCAAAGTTACGATTTCATCTATTTCAGCACATACGTTTTTATTTAACTACCGTTTTATGATAAAAAACATTACTTTCCACCCTGTGTTCCACCCACACCCACATTTCGCCAGTTACCTTCAGATTGTATGAAATACAGTTAACAATTTCTCGGTGGTAGGCCATAAAATCGGCTGCCGGCAGAAGTTACCACCCACCAGACAAGGTCTTGCCGCCAAGCGATTCGTCGTGTTCCGGCATGATGTCTGGTGAAGCCGTACGGAGGTCGGGTCTGAGCAGTTGTGTTGCGATGTGTGCCGAATACGATGCGCCAAATGCTGTTGTGTCGGGAGTTTGGTCGTGGAGAGTCTCCAGATCAATCTCCCTCTGCCGCAGCATCGTTGGTCGTGTTGGTCTTGGGTTTAACATTGCATCACCTCGCTCAACTGCCGTTATCCTGCCTATTCCTAAGTTTTTTAAGTGAATAGGCTTAATAAACTAGTGCGCTTTACCATCAACGATTGCATCACTGCTTATCATCAGGCGGGATTGCAGTCAAGCACTAGTTTATAACTATTAAAAAAACAATTTGTGTTCTATGTTACGGGTTTGGTTTCCCTCATTTAGTCCCTTATGTGGTTCATGGTGGAAGTCGTGGTGGCCTAGTGGTTAAAACACCAGCCTCTCAAATATGAGTGCGTAGGTTCGATTCCAGGTCAAGCACGTACCAATGTAACTTTTCTGAAGTTATATGTACTTTCTAAATATATCTTGGACACCAATGACTGAAGGTGAAGGAAAACATCTTGAGTAAACCTGGACTTGTCTGAAATCGCCAACCTGCATTGAGCAAGCGTGGGGATTACATTCAATCCTTCATCCAAGACCTGTGCCGAGCAGTGGGACGATAAAAAGGTTGATGATGATGATGGGCCATGGCGGCGGTCTGTCGGCGGTAATTCCAACCAGCCACCTCCCTCCAGAAGCTTACTAAGTCTCCTGGATTGTTGAGAACATCTGTTTGATCTGGGTATCCTAAAGGTTTCCCTAATCTGGTTGAAACTTATGCACTCGAAGAACACATGCGCAATGCTTTATCAGCCTCCATGTAAGTTGTCAGAACAACCTTTTGTGTATCAAGGCTTTTGTGTGGCTCTCGGTTATGCCTATTGTGTGGAAGTATTTCTTTAGCCAATAGTGATCCAGCTAGCTAGGTTTAAATCAGTGTTGTTAAAAATTAACATTTGTTTCTACTATGTTAAGGAGCAAGCTAAAGTGGCAATGGGCTGGTCACATGTGCTGCAGGACTGACAACCGTTGGGGTAAACGAGTCCTCGAGTGGAGACCGCGCCTCGGCAAACGTAACGTAGGACGCCCTTGGGTGACATGGAGCGACGACATCAAAAAGGTGTCTGGTAGTGGCTGGCGGAGAGCTGCTCAGGATCGAGCTTGTTGGCGTGCCATGGAGTAGGCCTATGTCCAGCAAAGGACGAGTAGAGGCTGATGATGATGATGATGTTAAGGAGTCGGTTTCCGCTCATAGTCCTTCTAGTGGACTACTGTGCGTGGGCCATGATTAAAGCATCTTACAAGAATGGCGCCGATTCTCTTATTCAAAAACAAAACTAATTTTAAGTTAAGTGCATCTCTTTCTTTCTTATTAATTAAGGAAAGGATAGAAGATAACATTTTAGTTTAATCCTGTAATACTGACATATTCCACAGACAGTTAAGATGCGATTATAGGCATGACGACCAAAAATACATCCATTTACGTCAGGTGCGAACTAATTTGACAGGTCTTAAGAAACATGTTAATATCTTTTGTCCTTTTCTTAACGAAATATAAAGAAAAAGAGGCACTGATTTTAAATTTAGGTCAGTCTGTGAACTAGGGAATCGGGACCAATATCATGATCTGATCGATTCGATAAAGATCTCATCGTAAAATGTTAGATGAAGGAATACCTTCCTTAACATTGATATAATATTAAACAGATACGATATATTCTAACAAACTGACCAAAAAAAATGTGCCGAACACAGCAGCAGCACACATGCATATTTTTATTCGGCATACATTGGTACAGTGTGAGTGAGATGGGGCGCAATCTAAAGCATAGAGAAGAAAAAGATGGCTAGTGTTTGTCGTTTGCGCTGTTAGTGCTTGTCGTTTGTTTTTACGAGTGTATCGAGAGTGACTAAAGCGAGATACTGGACTTACCTCCTTTTGTACGCTTCATTTTCAGTGCGCTAGTGACGCCTACCTTTAAGTTTTATATCAATGCTAACATTGATATAATTTTAAACAGATATGATATGCTCTAACAAATTAATCAAAATAAATGTGCTGCTACCTGAGCAGCAGCACACAAGCAATTTTTTTTATTCTGCATACAGTGTGAGTGAGATGGGGCGCAATCTAAAGCATAGAGAAGAAAAAGATGGCTAGTGTTTGTCGTTTGCGCTGTTAGTGTTTGTCGTTTGTTTTTACGAGTGTATCGAGAGTGACTAAAGCGAGATATTGGGTGACTTGCCTCCTTTTTGTACGCTTCATTTTTAGTGCGCTAGTGACATATCTACCTTTAGTATATTTTATCAATTCCTAACATTGATATAATTTTAAACAGATATGATATGCTCTAACAAATTAATCAAAATAAATGTGCCGATCGGAGCAGCAGCACACAAGCAATTTTTTTATTCCCATACAGTGTGAGTGAGATGGGGCGCAATCTAAAGCATAGAGAAGAAAAAGATGGCTAGTGTTTGTCGTTTGCGCTGTTAGTGTTTGTCGTTTGTTTTTACGAGTGTATCGAGAGTGACTAAAGCGAGATACAGGACTTACTTCCTTTTGTACGCTTCATTTTTAGTGCGCTAGTGACATATCTACCTTAGTTTTATATTTTATCAATTCTTAACATTGATATAATTTTAAACAGATATGATATGCTCTAACAAATTAATCAAAATAAATGTGCCGATCGGAGCAGCAGCACACACAAGCAATTTTTTTATTCTGCATACAGTGTGAGTGAGATGGGGCGCAATCTAAAGCATAGAGAAGAAAAAGATGGATTGTTTATCGTTTGCGCTTATCGACGAAAACTAAAGCGACTTGCTGGACTTACCTCCTTTTGTACGCTTTATTTTCAGTGCGCTAGTGAAGTATCTACCTTAGTTTAATATTATATCAATGTTCCTTAATCTAACATTTTACGATGGGATTTTTACTTTTACTTTTACTACTCTTAGCGTATTACTGTACGCTACCAATCCCTAACATGGTTAGTATGATACCTCACTTCACATATTTTTTACCGGTTATATCATTATACCCCTTATTCATAAAAGCTGCTTAAAGTTAACAAGTGGTTAGCGATTGTTTAACCATACATTTTTGCCTTTGGTTTATTCGACGTTAAAAGGTCAAAAATGTAGAAATTGTTATTGAGTTAAAGAATCGCTAATCACTAGTTAACTTTAAGCAGCGTTTATGAATAAGGGGGTATATGGTTAAGAATCGCAGTACAGAATAAGGTAGGTTACACACAAGAAACAATTAACAATTTGTTCGATGAGGGTAGGGTGCAATTTAGTAGAAGTTGCGTATTTACTGAGGCGTACGATACAATGCACAGTAGAAGCGATTTATTAATATTACCAGCTTTCCGCCCGCGGCTTCACCCGCGTGGAATTCAGTTATATCACGCTTTATTGATTTTCCTCGGGAATATCAAATTTTTACGGGATAAAAGGTAGCCTGTGTTTTTTCTCAGGGTCTAAAGATTGTCTGTGCTAAATTTCATCAAAATCGGTTAAGAGGTTTAAGCGGGAAAGCGTAATAGACAGACAGACAGAGTTACTTTCGCATTTATAATATTAGTATGGATGATCTGTGTTCTAAGACGAAAGTCTTTGACCAGTGTGTGATGCCAGTTCTTTATATGAGAGGCTTTATAAGAAAGCTCAAGGACAATGGAAGGGGCTATATTTGGGGTTTCACCGCGTGACCAAATCGGAAATCAGGAGATCCGCAGAAGAACGAGAGTAACCGACATAGCTCGAAGAATTGAAACAGTAGTGTAGGTAGTGGGCCAGGTACATAGCCCGAAGGACCGATGCTCGATGGGGTCGACGGGTTCTTGAGTGGCGACCACCCACCGGAAGACACAGAAAACTACTACTCAATTTGAACATTCGTTGTCACAACGTTGTCAAGGTGCTACGGTAGGTAGGTATATTTAACGTGTGACTACGCCTTTCCAAACATGAAAATTTATTTCTACATAGTGAATATTGCATACTTCAGAATAGTATTGTATGACATTATTGTCAATTTGCAACGAAGGCATCTTGGTAGAGTCTACTGTGTCCATTTACTTGCAACTACATTAGCAACTTTGTTCGGTTCAGTATTCTGAAAATCTTGTTTTATACTCTTTCAGCGTCGTTTTTTGTCGTAGTTGGGTTTTAGTTTTTACTTTTTATTATGTTCATTCTGTCAGGCAACTTTGTTGGCCCGGACGCTTTTGTTTATTCTGTCAGGCAACTTTGTTGGCCCGGACGCTTGAGTGGTTATGTGAAACCTGAATATAGTTTTTTTTTTTTTTTGCTATGGCATCTCGTAGGTGGCTACAAGGAAACCGTAACTACTTAATCGGACTTTCCTGTGGATGCCTTAATTAAAATTAAAGCCTCCAGCCAGGGGCACTTAAAACTAAATTAAAATTAGGCGACTACGCCCTAAGGGCACCCCCTGTGGGGTACGAACCTCGGCTTAGGGCGTCGCTAGAGAGGACAGCAAGGGACGGCTGGATCGAATGTGAACCTGAATATAGTTGAAAATAATCAATGAATCGATTTTTTAGACCTTACGATATATCACAGTACTTGTGCGCGTGCAACAGCTGACTCCAGAAGTCATCGCACCGCGCTCTCCCGTCTGAGCGGAGCTTTGACCATATTTTGTTGGGGCAACCAAGTAGAATAGCAAGCTCATAACTTTGTGGTTTTTCATTATATCTTTTTGAAATTTTGTACATAGATTCTTTACTTAAAAATACTGGTCATGTGTTTCGGGTTTCGTTTCGCAAAAACAAGAAATAAGTAACGTTGTATATTTATCATCACAGTTATCATCAATTCAGTCAGTCCTTCGAGAGCTGCGTGTAAGACTCCTCCTCTGTCTGACTTTGAACATTTTTAAAATATTTTGGCCAAATTGCCAGAAAAGATGGAGACAACCTCGAACATCTGATGGTTACTGGGAAGGTGAATGAACGATGTTCTAGAGGTCGCAGTCCAATAAGGTGGACTGACCAAATCTGTTAATGTCCTAGACACCGGCCTGCATGATGCTATACTCATAGCTAGGGATCCTAACAGATGGCGAAGTATCATAAAGCACAAGATAATTCCACAGGGACATCACGACCGTCAGTAATGAGGAGAACGACTTGAATCATCACTACTGTCTTTTTAAATTTAAATAATTATAAAGGGGAATGCCAAGTCGCCATAGTAATTTAGGCCCACTGTGCACACAAATTTAAAATAATGATAATAATAGGGGGCAATTGTAACAATTAATCAGTAAAAGAAACGCTTTACAAAAAACTTAGTGTTTCAAAGTTATTTAAGATTCTTATATTCCATCAGTACTGTTTATGTCAATACACTCGGAGTTAAATAATACAAAAAACATTGTAGTTTCACATCTTTATTCATTTTGTTCATCATCATATATCACTAAAAATTGTGCCGGTGTAAAAATATTATTCTGATGCCGTGCCCATCCTAAGTACCATACTGTCATAACATGGGCACATCATCCTACAGTGCGGCAGCCGACAATACAGTTACAACAGTACTGCTGTACTGCTGCGCGGCCTGTGTTAGCAGTGCTGACTAAAACATACATAAAGTATACTTTGCGACTAACATAATAGTTAGCGATTCTGACCCTCGTCAGTGAACAGTTATGTCCAAATATATTGCCATTCATGGTTCTATTTCTAGCATTAGTGCACACTTCAATAATAATATATTTTAATAGTATAATATAATTAAATAGGCTGCAAGTGCAAATGTTTCTCTATGCTTGCCTGATAATCTTGGTACTTCTGCACGAATTTTCTCAAATTGCTGTTTGGAAAATCCTAAATAATAATGAACAATAATGATCTGCCATAGTCTGAATGTTGTCAAAATCTAAATGCATTATCATAATATCTTTCAGTAAAGAGTAGTTCTTCCATTTGTTCAGAGTTAAATGTTCTAATAGGATTCAATATTGATTGCACCAATAAATACCGGTCAAGTGATATGAGCAGATTCTACAATCTGAAGGCACATAGTAATTATATATAATCGCAAAGTAAACTTACGCGTAGTGATACTGGGACTAAAAGTCTTTCAACACTGTTACAATCAGGGAAAAAACAATGCCGTTGTGTACTTGGGGCCTGTATGTAATTTGGCAGTATTACTTGATCACTGGTATGTATATCTACATTTCTTTCTTCTGCTTGGGTAGAAGTCACAGTGCATGCCTCAGATTCTAGAGGACTATGTCTTGTTGCTTCAAGTTCACATTCTAAAGCAGAAAGTGATTCTGCTCTGTCAATCCTTTGCCAACATGTATGACAGGGAAGTGTTGTTCTTGTTAACTGCAACAAAAGTAAACAGCTGGTGTAAAGAAATATTATACCAAATTATTTTGTATTTTTAGTTAGACATAATCATAAAAAAATATTCAATGCCTTCAGATTTAGTGTATCTAGTAGTCACTTATTTATTTGGATACCAAAAGATATAACATAACAAAAAAAAAAATTACCTGATAAGGCGATATCTGTTGGGCAACCATATTTCATATGTGTTTGTATTCAATGTATGTGATCGTTTCCATAAAAGTGATGTGCCACAGCTGATATATACATTTACATGATCAACGATAGGCTCAGGTCTTGTGGGATGTCGTATCTCATTCCAAGCATTGGTCCAACATGCATGGTACACCAAATTATCACTGGAAACTTGTACCTGAAAGAAAAGATGAGTAAAGTTTTACAGTCAGCTCTTAAAATACGTCTAGAATAGTATTGTTAAATAAGGTTTCTAATAAATACGTAAGTACATTATATTTACCTGCCCAATCCATCATTGTTGTATAAGACATCGAACTTCAGCGATTTCCAAAGTATATCTTCGCATTCTGGATATAATCAAACCACCGTTTACACAACGTATTAAGTTTTTCGCCAGCTGACACGCTGACAGTGACAAGTAAGACTTTGACATAACAAAAGCAAGTTGCCATAAAAAGTATTTATATACTTTTCGAAAAGGTCGATTTATAGATATACATATTTCTTTATTAATAGTAATTGGAATAATAATTATTATTAAAGGAGATTTTTGGGAATTAATGAATATTTGCTTAGAAGAAAATGAACGGTTATTAATAATAAACGAAAACTGATTATTCGGATTAATACCTGCCAACATTTTTTTTTGTAAAGGCAACATTTTGAGCTCATGTCAGTTCAAGTTCCATTAGTTTAGTCGTTTTAATGCTTAATATTTTTGAAAAAATGTTGCTTTCATTCAAAGACTAATGAGTACGTGGAAGATATTTGAAAAATATCAACATATTTTTTTTGTAAAACCAAACCCTTGTGCACGTCTGGGCCTAAACCTGGCATTCCCCTTTGTGCTTGACTGCAATCCCACCTGATAGTAAGCAGTGATGCAATCGTTGATGGTAAAGCGCACTAATTTATTAAGCATATTCACTTAAAAAACTTAGGAATAGGAAGGATGACGGCAATTGAGCGAGGTGATGCAATGTTAAACCCAAGACCAACACGACCAAACGATGCTGCGCTAGAGGGAGATTGATCTGGAGACTCTCCACGACCAAACTCCCGACACAACAACATTTGGCGCATCGTACCCGCCACACAACGCAACACAACACACAACGCAACACAACTGCTCAGACCTGTCCTCCGTACGGCTTCACCAGACATCATGCCGGAACACGACGAATCGCTTGGCGGCAAGACTTTGTCTGGTAGCCCTGGTGGGTGGTAACTTCTGCCGGCAGCCGATGTTATAGCCTACATACCACCGAGAAAACCTGTCTGCTTTTTTAGTTGTTAGAACCATATTTCAATTTGTATGTAAATATTTTCCTTCAGTTAAACAAATAATCAAGGTCCAAAATAACAAACCGTCAAACCTGTGGGAATTCTTCTACAATTATTTTAATTGTCGTCTGTAAATAGAAAATTAATCTAGTAGAAAAAGTAGTTAATATATAAAGCTTAAGAGTTTGTTTGTTTGAACGCACTAAACTGAGGAGCTACTGTTCCATTTTGAAAACCTCTTTTGATGTTAGATAGCCCATTGATCCATAAAGGCTTTAGAAAATATTAATAGAATAAAAAAAAAACATATTACTAAACTCTTTGATATAATATTAAACAGATATTATATGCTCTAACAAATTAACTAAAATAAATGTGCCGATCACACACATGCAATTTTTTTATTCTGCGTACATTTCACACGTTGATAGTGTGAGTGAGATGGGGCGCAATCTAAAGCATAGAGAAGAAAAAGATGGCTAGTGTTTGTCGTTTGCGCTGTTAGTGTTGGTGTCGTTTGTTTTTACGAGTGTATCGAGAGTGACTAAAGCGAGATACTGGATTTACCTTCTTTTGTACGCTTCATTTTCAGTGCGCTAGTGACTTATCTACCTTAGTTTAATATTTTATCAATGACTAAACTCCTATTCATTTTTAAATACCTATCCAATAAAGTATCACACGCTGAGACTGAAAACAAAAAAAAACCTTTCCCCACTTATTAGTGAGGGACCCCCTAATAAAACATTTTTTTTTACACTTTTATTACCACTATGTCGGCGTGATTGATTTACATATTGGTCCAAATTGTAGTGCTAACAGTCACTAAGATTAGGTACCTATCTGTGAACGGACAGACAGACAGACTTGATGAAACTATAAGGGTTCCTAGTTTACTTTAGGATTCCGTAACCCTAAAAATTAGCCAAGTACTTTATCGTTAAAAAATAATTGACCAACTACCTTATTGTTAAGAAAATCGATTAGATGATAGCTCGGTTGGTCAATAGAGACCAAACATTTATGATGTTTCGCGTATCATATGGAGTTATGTATTTTTGAATCCCACCCAAAACATACCTTTAAAAAGAGGCCCAAGTTCCTAGCTAATTTTATTATATAAGTAATAAATTTAATTATACAATTGATTAAGTATTTAGTACCATGGAAACTTACCAAGTTCGAATTTAGAAGTATTATAATTTTATTTATAAAATTATAATACTTATAAATTTTGCATTGGATTGGATTTTAGTCCTTTTTAGACGAACATTATTCGATAGGAACTTGGCCCCCCTTTTAACAGGTATGATTTTGGAGGGATTTCAATACTTTTTTCAAGAAATCGTACCTACTATTTTCTTTTTATGCGACACCCACTTCCATGACCTTCAAATTTATTTTGGGTTTTAGAGCAACGTTTTTTGTAAGAAAAACATTATACATATAGACGTGAAAATATCTTATAGCCATTTTCCCGTCACTTCCTCCTTCCTCCTCATCGTATCCTATTTGTATTACTGGTCCATATTTTTTTTATTCAACACTTGATTATGTCAACTCACACTTGACCGATTTCTTAAATTTGTCAATTTTTTATTAATCTACATATAACACACGACCTGTGAGCTACATTTCGTAACGCTAGGACAATTGGAAGTGACCTGAAGGTTTTGATTAACGGTCACTGTGTGAGTCAGTACCAAAATTAGCTATAACTTTATCTCTGTACTCGTAATAGGCATTGAGCTACAGGGGGGTTAAAAGTGGGTCGAAAGGGTTCGTGTAAATAGTGCACGGCATGCGCGCAGCCTCTGGCTGGAACTTGGCCTAGCACTACCGTGCGCTTAGATAAACTTAAATGAAATGTGGATACCAAAAATACCTGCAAATTGAACAGTGCACTTTTCTGTATTATTATTTTGAGGTGTGAAGTTCCAAAAAAGCTTAATTTGAAGGTAATATTTTGTATCTGTTAATGTTATAATGTTGTTTTATCTTTTTATGATAATACTAGCTTTCCGCCCGCGGCTTCGCCCGCGTGGGGTTCGGTTATATCGCGCTTTTTAGATTTCCCTCGGGAATATCAAATTTTTCCGCGATAAAAGGTAGCCTATCTTTTTTCTCAGGGTCTAAAGATTGTCTGTGCTAAATTTCATCAAAATCGGTTGAGAGGTTTAAGCGGGAAAGCGTAACTGACAGACAGAGTTACTTTCGCATTTATAATATTAGTAGGAGAGACAGAGTCCTACTCTGTATGAGAGGAGACCTGTGCCCAGCAGTGGGACGATAAAAGGTTGATGATGAATATTAGTATGGATGACCTCCCAGTCCCGGGACTTGCGTGGAAGCCAAATACGTATAACAAAAATATCCTATTTTCAGCACATTGCATTCCCACTGCTGGAGAACTGGACGTTGTCCACCAAGATCATTTAGGATTACAAACAATTAATTACACTAATTAATAAAATCAGTTTATATAGTGTGCTCAATCATGGGAGACAGGCCCCCTCTCGGTAAAATGGAGTGGGCCGTAATTTACCACGCAGGCTCAGTGCGGGATAGTAGATTTTTTTTTGTTTTAATAATTATAAACTAGTGCTTGACTGCAATCCCGCCTGATGGTAAGCACTGATGCTATCGTTGATGGTAAATCGCACTAGTTTATTAAGCCTATTCACTTAAAAAACTTAGGAATAGGAAGGATGACAGCAGTTGAGCGAGGTGATGCAATGTTCAACCCAAGACCAACACGACCAAACGATGCTGCGCTAGAGGGAGATGGATCTGGAGACTCCACGACCAAACTCCCGACACAACAACATTTGGCGCATCGTACCCGCCACACATCGCAACACAACTGCTCAGACCCGTCCTCCGTACGGGTTCACCAGACATCATGCCGGAACACGACGAATCGCTTGGCGGCAAGATTTGTCTGGTGGGTGGTAACTTCTGCCGGCAGCCGATGTTATAGCCTATCACCGATATGTCACATGTCTTCGAATTTTTGCCTCTAAGAGATGCCGGTTTCCTCACAATGTTTTCGTTAACCGTTTTATAATAAGTAATAATAATAATAGCCTTAATACATTAAACATTAGCCCGTCTACTTATCTTCTACTACAAAAAGCAGTTATTCTTAACACATGCAGATTAACCCGAAAATTTTTAAATACTTAATTCAATATTTTTTACTTAAAAGCACTTGGCTTCGGCCCGTGCCAAATTCGACCCACACACAGATGTGAGATATTTTTAAAAAAATAAAGAGGAATAATAATAATAATACTTTATTTGCCAGAATGTAGGTGTACAAAGTAGTATGATCTTAATATAAATATGGCCCAATTACATTCTACCATGACATATGGTGTGCAAATATTTAATTTTATAATACATTATAATTCATTGAAAATTATGCTGTCATATTGCATCAGTTACCAATATGATTGCAAATACCACAAAAAAAAAAATCAAAATATTAAGAAAATGTTAGATTGTAGATAATGTCAGAAATAATTGAGAAATATTTACACAAAGTAAAGCGCCTGACGAGATTTGAACCTACGACTCACAACTGGTAGGTCGCGGTCGATACCACTTGGCCACCAATCCTCCTTATTACGCTAAAAATCACATCCTTACTAATATTATAAATCAGAAAGTGAGTTTGTTCGTGTCTTTGTTCCGCTGTCACGCCGTAACTACTGAACCGATTGCTTTTAAATTTTGCAGACGTAAAGTTAGAAGTCTGGATTAAATAATATGGAATTTTTTTTTTTCATTTTTCATCCTGGAAAAAAATGATATTGCGGAGGGAAATCTAAAAAGCGTGATATAACCAAAGTTCACGCGGCCGAAGCCGCGGGCGGGAAGCTAGTAATACATAATATTGAAATGTATAATAACAGTGTACCAGTTACCTACTTATAGGTGAACAGAACATGCATAACTAATGAATAAGAGAAATAAGTTAATTTACTTAGTAAGTAGGTAATAAGCGTTAATAATAATAAATTTGTAACTTATGTAGCTATAAAATTCTGCTCAACATGGTATAACTAAAATTCTTTGATAATGCATAACATTAATAAAAATATGTAAAATAAAATAAATTCAGAGGAATTCATAAAAAAAAATAACATTGTAATGAAATCATCATAAAGAAATAATTATAAATAGGATTAAAATTAACAACAAATAATTAAAATTAATTATGCTCACGTAAGATCACGTGATCACATTTACACAAACAAGATTTGCGAAATCCTAAATCCTTGTCTGCCTAAAGTGTAAGTAAACATTTGCTGAAAATCAAATATCCAACAACAATGGAACGTCGAAGGTGACAATTTCTCAAGAAGTCAAAGACGCTTTATACCAGTATAAAGTGTCTTCATTGGGTCAACTTGCTATTAAAACAATAGGTGAAGCATTGAACTAGCGTTCACTATCGTTACCCACTAAGACAGTATGTACACTAGCCGGCAAAAAACAGTTTATAAGGCAGTGTAATTAATCGACGCCGGTAAATTGACGTCTAAAGAAATTAGACTATATTATGAATATGTTACAGTTATAAACCGTTTTTCCTTAGAACTCGTTTTACCTAGTTAAAAATAATTTTTACTAAATGCCTTTGTTAAAACTAGAAGTTGCTCAAAATTTCATATTAGTCAAAACTAGTTATTATTAGACAAAATGCGTTTTTCGAAGCTATTCAGTTAAAACTGTTTCGACTCATCCAGTGCGGAGGAATCCCTTTCCAAACACCATCCGCGTGCTGTGCGCTTGCTGCGTTCATTCTCGCTTAGGTTTTATTCTGAGAAGCTCGTATAGATTGACTCGAGCGCAATTGTCATGGCAAATTTGAATGAGGGAATATCTAAAAACTAGTTTTAACTGTAACAAATACACACTAAGAGCTCTTCTAGCCTTCATGGACCAGTTCAACTGCTAGGATTCACGATTCAGCGCCGTTTGTTGAAAAGGTACGCAGATTATGAAAACAGAAAAAATAATTAACTAATAAATAAATAATAAATTGTGTAGTCTTCCACCAGTCTGTACTCGGCTTTAACACCAATAGTCTACATATAATAAATGTTTGGCAACTTTCGTGTTGCAGAATTTTCTCATACAGCCAATACTATTATGATGTTATTTCATATCGTATGCGTGATTAATTGCCATTTGACATTATGAATGCACTCTTAATAACAATCGAACAAGAAGTATTTCAAATGTGAACGTCGGTTATAATGGCGTACAGAAATCAATTTGTTTAGATGTTATTTAAAAAAATGCAAC
This sequence comes from Sesamia nonagrioides, assembly GCA_017933935.1. NCBI lineage: Eukaryota > Metazoa > Arthropoda > Insecta > Lepidoptera > Noctuidae > Sesamia > Sesamia nonagrioides. Next base: position 276,233 of record JADWQK010001857.1, on the reverse strand, counting down.
CACGCCATAAATAACATTTAAAAATAACGACTGCAAAACTAAATTGAAATGAAATAGTTTTAAGAGTAACTTTGATTGGTATAGCTTTTAAATTTTGACATGAATAACTTGATTTTTCTCAATTTCTTACCACATTTTGGCCATTAAACTCAGGAAGAGTCAATGCTAAAAAGCATTGGCAATTGAGGTCATGAGCGGGACTAAAATACAATGAAAAATATTTCATTGTAGTTTGCTCCCGCTCTGGACCTTGGTTACGCCGGATCGAAAGAAACAGATGAGAACTGTGACGAAAATAAATAAAATTCTACAAATACAAAATGTTACAAAATCAGCTATTAATATTCCCATGTTTGCTGGGATACAGGCCTCTTTTCGAGAAAACTGTAACCTCTACGATGGTCTAATGCGGGTTGGTAGATCTGGGAATGTCTTCGAATTTTTGGGTCTAAAATTTCACCATTAATGGCTTTGGGTGAAAAATATTCAGAAAATAAAGTGCCCGCTGGGTTTTGAACTCCCAATCTACAACTCGTAAGTCATGGCTCGGCTGTTGTCACTGAACCACCACAGCCCTCATATAAACTATTAATGTAGGTTTGATTAGAAAGATTTTTTTTTAATGTCGTGACGTTACTAGGTCGATTTTAAAAAATATCGGGCGGATTCTCGTTCGATTTTTAAAATTATTGTGAGGTTGCTATGTCGATTTTTAAAAACATCGTAGTTTAGTTAGTCATTCGGTACGCCTTTGCCTAACCGATCGGCGATTAGATGTACGTACACATTCGCATAGGTACAGTCCAGCTAGCTCTTAGAATTTACATATCTAATGTAATAGGTACATTAATAATTATTAATCGTACCTCTTAACACACAACACACATTTCTTTACATATTCTAAAAAATTTGTTAAGTCGTAAATAACATATAGGTAGGTCGCTTGCTAGCGATACGACATCTTCTACAATCAAACAAAAGCGGTCAAAGTCCAGCTAGAAATTATGAAGTTACATTTCAAATATGGATGCTGAAGGCTATCTAACGCATTATCTGATCTTTTCATTGCGTAAACATTGATAGAATTGTACACAATTTTCGGGCAAAAGTTAGTAGAAGATTGGTGTGGGTGGGTAACAGACATTCTTAGCGACGTATACACTACAATATATACGAGTAGACGTTACGAGTTGTTGGAGCCCTCAAAAGTCCAACAATATTGGTCTAACTGAAATGCTTCGATGTCGCCTTCGGGTTGTGGAGGTCAGACGGCAGTCGCTTCACGGAAAATGTCGAGGTTTAGCCATATCAGCAGTTGGACTGGTAAAGCGGACCCCAGACTCCAAAGCTGAAAAGGCTTCGGATGCGACTGGGATTAACGCTGGGATGATGATGACACTACAATATATAATATAAAATAACTAGGGACCCGCCCCGGCTTAGCACGGGTGCAATGCTGATACACCACAGAAAAACTGTCAAACCCGCCGCCGCTCCTGGCGCCCCGCAATTTTTAAATCTGTAATATTTTCGAAAATATTCATTTAAATCTTATACTGTAAAGGCCAATATAGATCTATATTAAATCAACAATTCATTTAAGGTATTAAATTGTTTAAGGATTAATGCTGTATTGGTTAAAATCGCTTTGAAAATAAGCTGGTATTTGTCGTAAAAAGAAAATGACAAAAAACGTTATTGTGGACTTTTTATTGACCTTTTCAATGTGTACAATATTTAGTACATTATTTTGATGAATTTAGGGTTTAGCTTACGTTTCACTGCAAACGCGGAAAAAATATAATTATTTTCGACATGACATTAGAAACCTCAAAAAACACAACCTCCACAATTTGATGGATGTTGTTATACATTCAAACGTTCCTCTTTAATCGCTCTATTTATAAAAAAAAAAAAACCGCATCAAAACTCCTTTGCGGAATTTTAAAGATTTAATCATACAAAGGGACACAGGGAAAGAGAAAGTAACAGTTTTATAATTATAATTTGGTATGCATACCAAAATGAACTTGACAAAACATAGATTTTTATGATAATAGAGTTTATTCAAAAGGATAACGAAGCGCATATCAATATCGGCGGCAGCATTAATCAAGGGTGCCTGAGTGAATTCAACAGGATGAGGCTTTGATCGGACTTACATCTGGACTGGAGGAGGGCCAGTCGATTTCACGCGCTGCCAGCCAGTATTGTATGTATGGGTTTTGCTATATGAGCTGGCGCTGAATCTTGCTGGAATACCCACCTAGTGCCTCTTATTAAACATGGTATGAAAACTAGGTTCCACAAGGTGCGCCAGGATTGTATTTTGATACACAACTACATTTGTTTTTACATCTTTTTCACAAAAAATGTACCTTTGTTAAGCTCAAATAAATGGAAATTGACCTCGTTGGACTAGCGGAACGCAGTTGCTTACTACTGTATGCTTACAGCTTATCATTTTGTTTGTAAAAAAATAATTTCCCGATATTTTTTCCACGTACCTATCTCTTCAAAAAAGCACAGCATCTCTCCAGTCTCAGGTCCATTAAACGAGGGTTCAAACGAAGTCCTGTTTTACTCCGATATGCCCGAATCCCTAACTCTTTATTTAACACCCTTTTCAACGTGGTTCTGCTTAACCCCATCTGAAAGCCCAACACTTTCTGCATATTGCTTTTGCTGCTGGAGTCCTAACAGAGCGAGGGTGACCACTTCTTGACCTGTCATCTACACTAGAGTCTTCATTTTATGTTTGATGCTATGATAAATGAATCTTTTAGTTACATTAAAATATTTCAGTATATAAAAAAATTAAATTGGCGGGTAACTGCAACGATGCAGTGCAATAACTGCAACACGGTCTTCTTACTCCATATTTAAAAATGAGTGAAATTCTTAAGTAGCCATTTTTATTTTCATGAAGGTACAATTCGAAATTGGAATTCCATAAACGTGTTTGTGACCAGCATTCTAAAAAAAAAGTTTTTACTCTTTGGCAATACTTATGACCTGACTAAGTACATTATACATACCTATGTACTTAATACATTATTTGTGTAAGCTGAATTACTATCTCTCCAGAATACCTAGTTTGAGAGGTAGTGATTTCTTTTTTGTATATAAACATATAAATACTTGAAAACTGCAATCAGTTTTCAAGTATTTTATTGCATTTTGTACTGCAATACCTTCCTACATTTAAATAGTCTTTATATAAAAAATAATGTCTATACTATGTTATTTATTGTTAAGTATTTGCGTCACCGATCCAAAAAAATAGGCTCTGTCTACTTTTTGAGTTAGCTCAGCCGTTAGATATCAATCAATAATATCTTTAACGTACTAGCCTGATCACGACCTCAATTAATTAATATTTTATCTCTTAAAAGAACTTGATAGAGTTGATACAGTTTACTTTTAAGAAATTTAACTTTTAAAATAAGAATAATCTTCATCTATTGACGAAATATACAGATGTATAACAAATAAAACAATAAACAATTTTCGAAAAGAAATCAAAAGTTTAGGTATAATATATTTTATAACAAGTTTCAAGATAAAGCTGGCCAATTTGACACCAAGATATCCTCTTATGTACTTACTTTTCTCTTTGTAAGGCCGCTGCCCCGAATCTTGCGGGCAGCGGGGCGGCGGCGGCGGCGGCAGCGCGGGAGCCGGGCGGGTATCGAAGACCCGTTCTCGAAACTAGCGCGTCACTTCTGCGGATCTCTTCATTTCTGATTCGATCACGCAGAGAAACTCCGAGCATAGCTCTTTCCATTGCCCTTTGTGTGTCTCTGAGCCTTCGTATGAGGCCCATTGTGAGCGACCACGTTTCAGTTCCGTAAGTCATCACTGGCAACACACACTGGTCAAAGACTTTAGTCTTGAGTCACTGTGGTATCTTGGACGACGAGAAGATATAGCGTAGCAACCCGAACGCTGCCCAGCCGAGCTGGATTCGACGAGACACCTCTTTCTCGAAGTTGGACCTACCTAGTTGGACTGTTTGTCCCAGGTATATAGGTACATATACTCGTCAACAACTTCGAGTGCAGAGCAACCAACTAGAATTGGAGCGGGTGCGACATGAGAGTTCGACATGATCTTCGTCTTATCCATGTTCATCTTTAGACCTACTTGTTGGGAAGCTCTGCTGAGGTCATTGAGCATTTTGCCTAAATCTTCCAGGGTCTCAGCCATGACCACGATATCATCTGCAAAACGGAGATTAGTGATGTACTCGCCGTTGAAGTTGATACCAAGTCCTTTCCAACGCAGCAGTGAATAATTTGGGAGATATGACATCTCCTTGTCTCACTCCACGCTGCAGTTGGATCGGTTTCGAGTCTTGATCCTGGAGACGGACTGACATGGTGGCGTTTTTGTACAAACACTTTATCACCTCAATGTATCGATGGTCAATTTGGCACCGCTGGAGAGACTGTAGCACCGCCCAAGTCTCGATCGAAGGCCTTCTCATAGTCCAAAAATGCCAAGCATAGTGGTTTGTTATACTCCTCGGACTTCTGTCTAACTTGCCGCAGCGTATGTATGTGGTATATGGTGCTTAACGCCTTTTCGGGAGCCTGCTTGTTCGGGAGGCTAGAAGTCGTCGAACCTGCGAGCGAGACGATTCGTGATGACCCTAGAAAACAGCTTATAGACATGGCTCAAGAGGGATATCGGTCTGTAGTTTTTCAGGAGGGTATTGTCACTTTTTTTTGAAAAACAACACCACCACGCTCCTGTGCCACGCCTTAGGCGTTTCGCCTTTATGTATGGCGGAATTAAATAGCTTCTTTCTTCTTAACAAACTCTTTAGCTTTATATATGCCTACATCTTTTTCAAAGACACAATGATTGGCAATTTTAGGTCAGTCTACAATATTCAACAACTTGTTAATAGACTAAAGTATATTTACATAATCGATAATGTACATTAAACACATGGGTTTAATATTTGATCAAAAACTATGACTCCTGTGTATTTATTACGACCCAAGTTAATATTTAGGACAAAAATGCATATGTATTAAAATAGAATAAAATGAATATTCATAAAAAACACTTCATCGCAGGTATATCTGTCATGGCAGTCAACTTGTTTTATTAGCCTTTTAACTAAACGGCGGCGGTTCATATAAAAGGCCTGAATAATGTTCGATTTCTTATGGTTTAGGTTGGAACTGTAACCAGTCACGTAAGAGCCGAATTGATCACAGTAACCAAGCCGGGGCACTCCAACCAAATAGGTTGTTCATTCCCGTAGTTAAAAAGGTTCGAAATCTAGTCGTAATTTATTTATGGTTAATTAAAACGGTACAATACCAATTACAATAATTAACATATGTAGAAACAAACAATTACATTAATTAACTTAACAACTACTACTAAAACCAACATACCCCGGTGGACTCTCTCGCATACTTTTTTTCACAGAAAACCAAACAAACACGTCGTATAAGCTTATTCCATTCATCCGCTATCACTTCACATACAGGGTTGGCCTTCAAAAGGGCATTATATCATCTGAGCGACAATCAATGCTCTTTTTTAAAAAATTAAAATCTGTAAAATAAAATATTTGAAATTAGCGGTACTTTTGACAGATCTCAGCGCCCTCAGCCGCTGCCACAGGAGACGCTCTGGTCGGCGGGCAACATCGAAGGCTCGGGCCAGCTGGCCACCACTGCTCTAAATATCGTGAAGAAACCGGCATGGAGGGAATTGCATGATTTAATTCCCCCATCTCCGTTCCACCAGCGGACGACCCGTCGTACGGCTGGTTTCCACCCTTACGTTGTTAACACCACTACTATCCGGACGGGGCGTTTCGCCTCCTCCTTTATACCGCGTACATCGAGGGACTGGAACAATTTTCCAGCGGCGGTGTTTCCGTCGGACTACAATTTGAATGTCTTCAAGGCTAGAGTGAATAGGCTCTTAATAAACTAGTGTGCTTTACCATCAACGATTGCATCACTGCTTATCATCAGGCAGGATTGCGGTCAAGCGCTAGTTTATAATTGGTAAAAAAAAAAAATGTCCTAGAACCAAACACTTTGAAAATATGTGACATCTATCAACCCGCACTGGGCCCGCGTGGTAGATTACGGCCCACTCCCACCGAGAGGAGGCTCGTGTCCCAGTAGTGAGAACATTAGGCTGACTATCTATGTTATTAAATAATTGTAATATTTTAATTATTATCCTACTTATCTGTGAGGATGTATGAATGTTTGTTAAACTTTCTCTCAAAAAGTTATAAACGGATTTGCATGAAATTTACAAGGTACACACATAGTTTATAGCTGGAATTAACTTATACAATAATTTTTACCCTGATATTTCCACAGGATGGATCCTTATGCGGGTGAGACCGCGGGGCAAAGCTAGTGTTGTTAACGTGAAAGTTTGTAGGTATATTTGTTTGTTACTTTTTCACGTGAAATCTACTGAATTGGGATGTAATTTGGCTACATAGCTTCTTATATCTAATAGGGATGAAAACCTAGAATATCTTTTATTTATTTATTTATTTTTGGGATCTTTTTTTTTAATAATTATAAACTTGTGCTTGATTGCAATCCCGCCTGACAAAGGATACATAAACACAATAAAAAATTACAACAACAGAGGAAGGCACTTTTATATGTGCTCCTTCAATTACTGAAGACCACAGCATACACATATAACTAGGTGTAAACATGATACAAATGTTTGATAATGATCAGCAAATTATAAAATTAGAAACGTAAAATTGCTTTCTGTTAGAAACATATATATCATAAACACTGTTCTAAAAAAACATAAGAATGTACCATATGATCCTGATAGATTAACAAGAAGGCGTAGGGATCTTATAGCACAAGTTCCACAAACAAAAACTAAATTTGCTGCGATTCAATATGGTACACTATCATGCCAACTGTATAATAGAATCAATAAACATGTTTATATATACAATAATAACTTACATGACTGTAAAAAAATGTTAACAAATTGGATAAAGACACTAAATTACGCAGAAACTGAGGAACTACTGAACTACACAAAATGATACAAGCACACACACACGCACACCACACACCATACACGCACGCACACACACACACACACACACACACACAGGCGCACACATATACATACACGCACATATACACAAATACATACACACAAACACCCACACACACTTGCATGTTAATTATACATAAGGTTTTTTAAAAATTGTATACTGCTGTGGAAGAGCGGAGTCTCCTAACACAGGCATAATTTGCTTAACAGGAGGCTTCAATCACCAACTAATGTTCAATAATTTGGAGCTCTAATAAATTTGATTTTGATTTTTGATTTTTGAAAATAAAATTAATATAAAACAACATAATCAAAATTAAACATTCATATCACAAATAGTACATATAGGCAAGATAAAAATACATGATAAAAACAAAAATAGCAGAAATAAAAGTTTAAAATTTAAATTGGGAAAAAACAATGAAAAAATATATCCCAATTTATTCCAATATTCCAACCATTCTAATAGATCAATAACTATGCGGGGTATCTAGAGGGCGCGGGGGGGGGGGGGGTATCTGCAGGGGGCTCTGTCCCACGAGGTATAAAAAGAAAAGCATGATATCCATCTAAATGTTTCGCAAAGCTTAAAAGCATGATCATTAACAGCCATGACACGAAATATTTAATGTGGGTGTGTGTGTCTCAAATAACCTAAAATTAGCATGACAATCCAATGTCAAGTGTAAGTTGCAACATTTCTATACTTAAATCTTATGAATGTTTCAACTTGACGTCATTGCAAGTTAAACAAATATCAACTCTATTTTTGTTGGTTATTAAGTTGATTTCAGAGTCACTAGGACTATTGAAAAGTTATAAAAACGTTTGAATTGTTGTGTAAACCAAACTTTAATGTCTAAGTATTAAAACTATTTTTCAATACTCGTGTTTGTTTAATTTTTTTGGCGAATGTGTCGCAATATAATTTTTCAACGTGACATGCTGCTACATACATCTATCCGCCATATCTGGAGATGATAGGCAGTTCTATTATCCCCCAGTTTCAGAAACTGGATTTTTGTCTGTGTTGTGCCAACGATTAAAAAATCCGGTTATGACCCACGGAGCAGAAACGTGGGCACTGACGGTACCGCTGGTCATCAAATTACAGATCGCTCAGCGAGCTATGGAAAGGGCTGTGTTTGGAGTCTCTCTTAGTGATCGAGTCCGCAATCGATCCGTCAGAGAACCAAAGCTGTCGACATAGCTCACAGAATAAGCAAACTGAGGTGACAATGCGCCGGCCATATTAGCCGTAGAACCAATGATAGTTGAAGTAGACGTGTTCTTGAGTGGAGACCGAGAATCGGTAGGCGTAAGGTAGGACGCCCTCAGGCTAGGTGGAGCGACGACCTTCGCAAGATGACTGGTACCTACCTAGTAACTGAATGAGAGTTGCTGAGAATTGAGTTGAATGACGTGAAATAGGAGAGACCTATGGCCAGCAGTGAATTGCTATAGCCTTAGAGCCTATAGTCTTAGATTTTTAGAATAACGACCTTCGACCAAGTTGTCATTATGTTATCAGGGCTACATGTACACACATATCATCACGACTCTCCTTCGAAGAAATAAATATCTAGTGATGTCTTTTGGCCACATTTTCTTGCCTATTTTTGCAGACAATTCCTGGCCATGGTAGCGATAGGTACCAGCTCGGCGCCCGGTAATGACTCGTAAGGACTCGCGCTTTTCATGCATATTGCTAATACACCGCTCGATTTGCTCGAAAAATGTGTTTGCTAAAAAATATAAGTAACATAATGAATGTTTTTGACCTGTCAAAACGAAACCAATTACTGTTGATAGTGTCTTATGTAATTATTCTACGCTTTAATATTTTAATAAATAAGAAAAATCAGAAGAAAAGAAAATGAAAAGAATTGCTGGTGCTGCTAAGTTTCACCTGGCCACTTTGGAATCAGTGTAGAGGCGGGCGAAGAGGCTGATTGGTGACCCTGACTTAACTCGAGACGGTCTCCAAAGCCTAGAGCACAGGCGCAGAGTAGTCAGCCTTTCGGTCTTCTATAGGATGCATTTTGGGGAGTGTGCGAGGGAATTGCATGATTTAATTCCCCCATCTCTGTTCCACCATCGGACGACCCGTCGTACGGCCAGTTTCCACCCGTATGTTGTTAACATCACTACGATCCGGACGAAGCGTTTCGCCTCCTCCTTTATACCGCGTACATCGAGGGACTGGAACAGTTTTCCAGCGCCGGTGTTTCCGTCGGACTATAATTTGAGTGTCTTCAAGGCTAGAGTGAATAGGCTCTTAATAAACTAGTGTGCTTTACCATCAAGGACTGCGTCACTGCTTAAACTAGCGCTTGACCACAATGGTCAAGCGCTAGTTTATAATTTAATAAAAAAAAAAATGGCTTGGCTCACTAGGTTGTCGACGTGTGGACTTTGCGATCATTGTGCCGATAGTGGTTTAATAACCAAGCGCTCAGGAAACTCAGGAGGCTCGGGGAGCTGGATCATCCAACTTTCCAACGTGTACCACTGTCGAAAAAGTACTGATTCCTAAATTAACTTGGCCTTACATGCGTAGTTGGTTCCTGTTCTCGATATCAGTGGGATACAATTGGTTTATAATTATAAATGTTTTTATATACTGTTATCCTAGTGTTTAAAAATATAATTTATGTGTAATAATGAAATAAAGGAAGGATATATGGACGTTTGATCCAAGCGGCAACTGTAACTTATGTACCTTTTATTTAGAAAGATAGATACATAGTTCACTTTATCGATCACAGTTAGGTACGGACCACAGCAGGTCAAGCTTGACCTAATCAACCTTGAGCCTTACTGCTGTACTAATAAATTTGAACATCTAATGAAGAAATCTGACAGATTGTAGTAGCTTGATGTGCTGTCGTCTGTACATAGTCTACTTTATCGAATACCTCATTTGTTGCAACAGTTTTGATCGCTCGCCCAAATTATGTGGTTGGATCAATCTATTAGTTAATGTATTGGAACGGATACTTACGAAAATGAACTCTATACGTTTGCTAAACTTAATGAGAAAACATCTCATTCAAGTTGTTTTAACAAAACAAAGATTTTTTTAAACGTTTTAAGCTAATACCTGGCTGCGATCGCGCCTGATGGTAAGCGGTGATGCAATCGATGATTGTAAAGCGCACTAGTTTATTAAGAGCCTACTCCCTCTAGCTTTGAAGATACTGAAATAGTAATCAGACGTAAAGACTGCTACATGCAAATTGTTCCAGTCCCTCGACTTACGTTATAAAAGACAAGGCGAAACGCTCCGTCCGAGTTAGGGACGATTTACCCAAAAAAAAAGATCCTCGATTTTTTTTGTTGCGCACATAAAATCTGTATACCATTTATTAGTATTGTTACGAATGGACCTTATGTCGATGGCATACGGTTCAATATCGCGTGACAAGCAGTGTGTCACTTTTAAGTCCTATTTCCCTAGATCTAGACATATTCTAGACACAATGTAAAAACGCATTACTAGACTTAGGATGGCCTATCGAATGGTACAGGTCTCAACAGTTTTGTCAACAAAGTGTCGACATCGAAATTTCTAAAAACCCGTTTCCGGGAATTATCGTAGGTACTTACTTGGCCGGTGACCTCGAAGTTATGCAGTATTATTATTACGCCTAGAGGATTCTGGAATGTTCGATCAGCTGGCCTATATAAGCGCCGCGACGCCGACGCAGAGTCAGTCTACACTCGACTAGCGATACGAAAACAGCGACAGTTAAGAAGCAATCTTAAAGAAGACCTACTGCGACAATTATAACGAGAACTGTAAGTACTACGTGAAGAAACATCTGTAGCGTTATTGTGTGTTTACAACACGGACTTCGTGGACGTAAGAGAAGACTTCGGTACGACATCAGCTACGTTCTACTTGTCATTGCCTACAATCGACTGTACCTTCGTTGCCAATAAACTTCGTAACCCTTAACCGGCGTTTGAGTACCCCTAGCCCGTAACAATTGGTGTCAGAAGCGGCATGCCGGTCACGCCAAGGGAAGACGAAGGAGTTCGCACGCGACGACAAGCAGCGATGGATTTGGCGCGTCAAGAGGAAGAATCGCTTGGTGTCCCTGCACCCGAAACAGAAGCGGCCGTCGTAACACCTATTAGCGCGCCTACTACCACTACTATTCCCGGAAGCAGTGGATGCGATTTATCGGCGTTGCTGGCCCATTTGACGGTGCAAATAAAAAGTATAGCAGAATCCCAAGCAGAAACCCAGGCTCAAATAAAACAATCCCAGGCAGAAACCCAGGCACAAATCATAAAAAGTGTAGCAGAATCCCAGGCAAAATCCCAGCAATTAGTATTAGAACTTAATGAAAAGTGGCAAATAACCAAAGAAGAGGTTAACGACCTTAAAATAAAAACAGCACAACAAGATGCCCGCATTGATCAGCAAGAAGCTCGTATAGAGAAACTGGACAATACCATCATGGAGTGTGAGAAAGAAATACAGTTTCTCCATAAAACGGTGCAGAAAGGAGGTATTAAAGGTATGGTATCGGTACCTAGTGCTTTTCCGACTTTCCAAGTACCTCATTTTGACGGAACAACGTCATGGGTGGCCTTCCGCCTTCAATTCGAAAAGGTCGCAAAAGGCAACAACTGGGACGAAGATCAAGCGGTAACCGCTCTTACGCTTGCTCTGCGTGGTGATGCGGTACAAATTCTCGAAAATATTTCCGGCGATTGCAATACCCTAGCCTGTCTGCTAGAAGCGTTGGAGTCTAGATATGGAGAGAAACACCTGGAACATGTCTACAGGGCTCAACTCCGCGACCGCACACAGAAAAGCAGTGAGGGTTTGCAACAATGGGCCACGGAAATAGAACGTATGGTTCGGAAGGCGTATGCATCAACACCGGGATTAATTGGCGCTACTACTCTACGATTATTTACCGATGGGATTCGAGATGCAGAAGTCGGGGCTGCGGTACGTCTGGGTCACCATCAGACCCTGAAGGCAGCTTTAACGCATGCTCTGGAGGTGGAAGCAGTACGCCAAGATGGCCAACAACTCGACCGTATTCGTGAGGTAACCGCACAAATAAAAGCACGACGAGGACCAACTTGCTATGAGTGCGGCGAAAAAGGGCACATTCGAATCGATTGTCCCAGGAAGGCTAAGGGAAGAAGAACTTCTTGGTCACGTGAGGAGGCCGCGGTGATGGCGTGGCGCAAGCGCGATGCGAAGGTCGAGCCCGAGCGTCCGTGCGAGCGAGTCGAGTGGCGCGAGCGGAGCGATCGGAGCGGGCACCGCGAGCGATCCGCTGAACGAGAGCGGGAACGCGTCAAGGACCGGGAGCGAGACCGAGACCGGGAACGCGAACATCCCGGCAAGCGAGAACACGAGCGCGAGGGGTCGCGCGGAAGGTCGTGGAGTGAAGCAGACGGAAGCCGGGACAAGGAAGTCGAGGACGAGGCCCGTAAGAAGAAGCGCCTCGAGAAAAAGGCAAGACAAAAGGACCGCCGTCGCCAGGTTACTTCAGGAAGTAAGGGCCGACATTGTGACAAACAGGAAGAGAACGTACGGATTATCCAGGTGAACGCTTTGGATGAAGACTGGGATAATCAATCATTGGAAGATGCACAGAAGGAAGATAGTGACTTGAAGACAGTAATCGAATGGAAGAAACGTGGCCAAAGGCCCACTTGGAGTGAGATATCAGCGCTCAGCCCAACAGCGAAAAGTTACTGGGCTCAATGGGACAGCCTGATAATTGATAATGGAGTTCTCAAGAGGAAATGGGAATCACCCAGTGGACAGGAGGTCACCTTACAGATAGTTGTTCCCGGTGATAAAGTCGCGTCAGTGCTAAGACAGGTGCACGACGGAGTATCCGGAGGACATCTAGGAGTAAAGAAAACCCTGGAGAAGGTGAGAAAAAGATTCTATTGGGTGCATTGCCGCGAAGACGTAGAGGACTGGTGTAGAAAATGTGCAGCCTGCTCCTCAGTAAAGGGACCGCAAACGAGAGCCAGAGGTCGGCTGAAAGTGTACAATGTTGGTGCACCATGGGAAAGAGTTGCTGTCGATATAGCTGGGCCATTCCCTGTTACTGAAGAAGGGAATAGGTATATCATCGTCCTGCAAGACTATTTCAGCAAATGGCCAGAAGCTTTTGCAGTACCTAACCAGGAAGCTCATACAGTCGCCAAAAAGCTAGTTCACGAGGTGTTCTGTCGATTTGGCGTTCCCTTGGAGTTACACTCTGACCAGGGTAGAAACTTTGAGTCTTCACTATTTCAAGAGGTTTGCCAACTACTCGGGATACATAAGACTCGTACAACACCATATCACCCTCAGTCAGATGGAATGGTCGAAAGATTCAACCAGACGCTAGAGAATCATTTGGCCAAAGTAGTGGAAGAACACCAGAGGGATTGGGACCAATACATTCCACTTTTCTTAATGTCATACCGCTCTGCAACGCATGATAGCACAAATTGCACACCGGCGAAAGTCAACTTCGGCCGAGAAATTAGACTACCCATAGATGCACTAACCGGAACACCTCCCGATACTCCTATCCTAGCCGTCGACTATGTGGCCGACCTGCGACGTAAATTAGATGGAATACATGAGCTAGTGAGAGAGAATGGTCTGAAAACCAGTGAGAAGATGAAGATCCGATACGACCGCAAAGCTAACGTGCCCGGATTTGAAGAGGGAACTTTAGTATGGTTACATAATCCCATTAGAAGAAAAGGAAAGAGTCCAAAGTTCCAAGCCAAATGGGAGGGTCCGTACACGATAGTAACCAGAATAAACGATGTCACCTACAGGATTAAGAAAGGGCCTAGAGGGAAGCTGAAGATCGTACACGTAGACCGCCTAGCTCGCTATTATGGATCAAATCATGCTCGGGACGAGCATGACTAAGAAGGGGGCAATGTTACGAATGGACCTTATGTCGATGGCATAAGGTTCAATATCGCGTGACAAGCAGTGTGTCACTTTTAAGTCCTATTTCCCTAGATCTAGACATTTTCTAGGCACAATGTAAAAACGCATTACTAGACTTAGGATGGCCTATCGAATGGTACAGGTCTCAACAGTTTTGTCAACAAAGTGTCGACATCGAAATTTCTAGAAACCCGTTTCCGGGAATTACCGTAGGTACTTACTTGGCCGGTGACCTCGAAGTTATGCAGTATTATTATTACGCCTAGAGGATTCTGGAATGTTCGATCAGCTGGCCTATATAAAGCGCTGCGACGCCGACGCAGAGTCATTGATATAGCCGGATCGTCACGCGCGCATCTACTCTGTTTACGCTCACGTCGCTAACGATATATTACCGAACACCTACACACTATAAAAAAAAAAAAAAAGTGAAAGTGCATCATCAGTGCAGTGAAGTGGGAAGCAGTCGCACGGACCCTCTTACCTGCACCCGGCGTTTCTAACGCCAGGGTCGCGACAACCGCGCGTTCCCAGCGGGATGCCCCAGCCGGGGATTCCGCCCAAACCCCCTCCCCGTGAACAACACCATAGCGGGGGGGAAGAAAATGCCAGAACCAGGAGAACCACGGTGGCACACCTGGCCTCACCCGCGTCGCCGTCACCCAAGACGCCAGCGACCAAGCTCCGGTCATCAGGAGCACCGCAGACCACAGCCCAGACTACAAAGTACCCGACGCCATCAAGTGCGGGTACTTCGAAAAATGCAGCCCATCCGCAGAGTGGGCCTGTGAAGCGGACGCCACCGCCCTCACCGAGGTCCTACGCATCCCCCCTCGCCCCTCGGAGTTCAGCGCCGGCGTCGCCGTCGTCGAGATCGCTGGTCTCGCCCGGGACGAGCGAGTCAGAGGCGTCGTCGGACGGTAGCAGCGACGACGACGAAAACGACACCACATACCGAGAGGTAACAAAAACTATCATTCCCCGGACAACCCGAGCAAGCCTCGAACGCCGAACACCCAGCGCGTCGCTACCGGACCTGTCCACGGCCGGAAGCATAGAGGTAAGGACTTTGTTACCTAAAGTCGCCCCCCCTGCCCGCGCAGCTCAACGCCGACAGCGCAGCCCGGACGAGCAGGAAGAAGCGCCGAAGCGACGTTGCAAAGGTGAGTCGCCCCCCAAGACCTTCTCGGAAGCGACGCGCAACCCTGTAGGAGCAACAGGCGCCGCAGCCCCCCCTCCCTCAGCCCCTTCTGGCCGAGCGGAGGAAAAAAATAATCCGACGGTAGACGCAAAATCTACCGACGGTACAGAAAAATCAGTGACGAAGAAAAAGTTGCGCTACCCTCCACTGGTGGTGGAGAAACTCCCGCAGTGGGCGCACCATTTCCGCGTCCTGAAAGGAAAACTGGGGCGTGCCCCCAGTGCCAGACCGTTCGGGGAGGGGGTGAAGTTCACCCCACAAACGGACACCGAGTACCGTCTGATACAAAAGTATCTGACGGTACTCGAAAAAGAGGAAAACATCCCCTGGTTTTCCTACTCCCTACCAGCGGAGCGGAGCCACAAGGTGGCCATAAGGGGGCTGCCTGCGGACACGGCGCCGGCAGATATAGAGGAGGACCTACGCGCGCTGGGGTTCCAGCCGGAGTATGTTCGCGTCATCAGGGCGCGACAAGGACGACCCGGCTGTATATTCCACGCCGTGCTGAAGAAGACTCCGAATCTTCTGCCGGGCATCTATGAGGTAAGGGAGATCCTCTGCATGCCCGGTGTAAGGATCGAGGCGTGGCGTGGCAAGAGGGGGCCTGCACAATGCCACAGATGTCAGCAGTTCAGGCACTCCTCTGAACAGTGCCACAGACCGCTCGCTTGCGTCAGGTGCGGCGGGAGTCACGTGGCCAGAGAGTGCCCGCGGCCAAGGGCCCAAACCACACCAAATGCCCCGTAATGCGCAAGGAGGTGCGCAACAAGCGAGCGGGCACGGTCGCCATCACCGGTAACACGCGCCGGTCAAACACGGCCGCAGAGAGGCCGGTACAGCCGACGCCGCTAGGGGAAACCCAGTCGGCGACCCTGATGGCGGCCGCCAACGACCCACCAGCGCGCAACGCGGCCACCACCTCCTCAGGACGGAGGAGGAAAGGACGCGGCGGCAAGAGAGGAAAGGTCAACACGACCAACGCCGCTGCCAACCCCGCCACTGTCAATGTGACAGTGAACGTACCACCACAGAAGGGGGCGGGGCCTAAACAGGCTAGAATCGACGACCTCTCCCACCCGCCGACCAAAAGCTCACAACCTAACTTGAGTCGGGTGGTCCGCGGTCCCGCGCCGAGCAGCTCCGCTCAGGAGAGGCGTAGTCGGCCGCCGCCACCAAAACAAACACAACAACAAACCGCCTTGTCGGCGGGCGCACCCGGGGAAAGACACCCCGGGTCTACAATAATAGAGGCCGCTCTCCGGGTCCTTCAGGACATCCTGCTGGCGCTCAGCAGGGGTCAGGACCCGGTGCCAGTTGTTCTCACCGGCATAACAGACCTGATCATGTTGAACAGACATGTCTAAGCCGGTGAGAATACTCCACTGGAATGCCCGCGGCCTCAGGGAGAAGGTCGTGCTCCTCCGTCCTCTCCTACAGGAACAGGACATCGACGTGGCGCTCATCAGCGAGACGCTCCTGAGACCTGGGGACACGGTCAAGTTCCCAGGTTATCACGTCTACCAGAAGGATGGGCAATACAATGAGACCAACAGCCAGCGACACAGGATTTCCCAAGGCCTGGTGGTGCTGGTGAAGCGAAGGGTCGTCCACCAGGAGCTACCGCCCCCAACACTCAGCAGCATCTCAGCGCTGGGTGTGCAGCTGCATGTCGCCGGCAGGCACGTGTGTATGAACGCGGCATACAAGCAGCCTCAGAAACCACTCAACACAAGCGACATACACACGCTGCTAGCCTCACCACATCCCACCATCATCGCCGGCGACCTTAATTGTAAGCACCCGGCGTGGAACAGCGGAACCATCAATCAGGGGGGCCGACGACTCTTCGCCGACGCGGAGGCCAAAGGGTACGACGTGTCCGGACCGGAGACGCCGACCCACTACCCAGACAACATAGCACACACACCCGATGTGCTGGACATCGTCGTACATAAGGGCCTCACCTGCCAGATCGCGCAGGAGGTGCTGGACGACGAGCTGAAGTCCGACCACCAGCCAGTGCTCGTCCGCCTGACTGACCACACCACCAGAGTTGCCCATCCGGCGCCACGTCGACACACGGATTGGGACAAATTCAGGAAGGTAATGGAGGCCACCACACCCACTCGGCCCGTCGCCGACGCCTTGGACGTGAACGAGTTGGCTGAGGGACTCACCGCCTGCATCAAGAGCGCCTTGGAAGCGGCGACATGCACATCCACCGCGTCACAGGGACGCTACCAAAAGCTCCCCGCTCACATCGCCAACATGATCGCCGACAAGAGGCGTCTGCGCAGGCGGTGGCAACAAACAAGATGCCCCACCATCAAGAACCAGCTCAACCGTGTCACGGACAAGGTTAAGGCCGAGCTACATGCGCACGCATCGGAGAGCTGGGAGTACATTATAGACTCGGCAGACGGCGACTGGGCGTCGGTACACCGGCTGTGCCGGCGCCTAAAGAATACCCCAGCCCCGGTGCGCCCGCTACGCAACAGCGACGGGGCGCTACGCTACACGGCGGCCGACCGGGCCGAAATATTCGCCGAGCACCTGGAGCGTCAGTTCACGCCGAACCCGACAGACGCCCTGGACCATGTCGCAGCAGTGGAGAGTACTTCAAGACGCCGGTAGCTCCAGACGAAGACCCCATATTTTTCTCCCCGGGCCAAGTACTGGGGGCAATAAGGCGCACCAAGCCCAGAAAGGCACCCGGTGCGGACGGAATTACCAACACCGCCCTCCGACACCTGCCACCGAAATCGGTGGCGGCAATAGCGCGCCTATATAATGGCATACTCCGCACCGGAACCTTCCCCAACTGCTGGAAGCAGGGGAAGGTGATCATGTTGCCCAAGCCCGGGAAAAACGTCTCGAAACCGGAAAGCTACCGGCCGATCACGCTCCTCTCCACAACCTCCAAGGTGTTTGAAGCACTCCTGCTGCAACACCTGCTGCCGCACACCACGCCCCGCCCGGAACAATTTGGCTTACGAGCGGAACACAGTACGACGCTCCAGTTGTCGAGGGTACTGCACACACTCACCGCGGCCATGAACAAGAGGGAGTACGCCGCTGCAGTATTCCTCGACATGGAAAAGGCATTCGACCGGGTCTGGCACGCCGGCCTTATTTACAAGTTGACCAAGACCACCGCGCCTCGTCGCTTAATACAGGTGGTCTCCTCCTTCCTGCAGGACAGGACATTCAAGGTATCGGTGGAGGACGTGTCATCGAGCGCGCGCCCCATTGGAGCGGGCGTGCCGCAGGGAAGCTGCGTCTCGCCTGCGTTGTACTCGGTATACACCGACGACATCCCCGCCACGCACACTGCAACCCTCGCGCTGTACGCAGATGACGCCGCGTACATCACCACGTCGCTGTCGGCTGACCACGCGGCCATCAAAATGCAGCGCGTTCTGGACGACCTCCCCGACTGGCTCAGCAAGTGGAGACTGTCGGTGAACGCAGGTAAGACGCAGGCTATAATCGTCACGGCACGAGGCGGACGTCATCCACCGAACCTTCAGCTCATGGGGACCGAGGTCGAGTGGACCAAGACCGCCAAATACCTGGGGGTCACACTCGACAGCCGGCTCACCATGGGCCCGCACGTCTGCGACACCGTCGCGCGGGTTAAGGTAAGCCGAAACCTATTACGCCCGGTGCTCTCGTCACGCCTCTCCACGCGAGTCAAGCTGGGGATCTACAACACCTACGTGCGGCCGCAGCTCACTTACGCTGCCCCGGCTTGGCTCGCCCTCACGGCCGAGACGCACAGGAAGAAGCTCCGGACGCAGCAGAACATCACGCTGCGTCAAATCGTCAAAGCTCCCCGGTACGTGAGGAACTCGGTAATCAGCAGGGACCTGCGAGTCGAGAGCATCGACGACTTCGCTATCCGCCTGGCGAAGGGGATGTTCTCGCGTGCCAGCAACTCCGAGCTCCAGCACATCCAAGACATCGCGCCCTGGCACGCGAGGCCTCCCGACAAGAAGAGATACCCGCGCGACCTCATAGCAGACGTCGCGCTACCGGACTTGACACCCGGGTAGGTCACAAACACAAATACACGTGACCTACTCAGACAAGGATAGACAC
This sequence comes from Sesamia nonagrioides, assembly GCA_017933935.1. NCBI lineage: Eukaryota > Metazoa > Arthropoda > Insecta > Lepidoptera > Noctuidae > Sesamia > Sesamia nonagrioides. Next base: position 256,905 of record JADWQK010001857.1, on the reverse strand, counting down.
TATTCATTCGCAACACAACGCCGCCGTGCGCATTTGCGGACTGTATTTATATAGGCGCTATGCGCACGACGAACACACATGCACTACTCCACATGCAGGCACACACTCAGAATACCACACGAGCGGTGAAAACACACCTACAAACCGCTCGTAACACACACTACCCCCCGTACCCTCGCAGCCTACCGTACATAGCTGGTTGAGCTGTTAGGGGGTCGGGGTATTCACCCGCTGTAGCGGAGCGCCAACCAAAGCCGGCGCCCGGTCGCTGATCGTCTCTTGCTGGGCCTTCACGGGGGCAACCCGTGATCCAACCTGGTAGGGGTCTGATCGCACGGGCGTCGTGAAACACTTCAGGCGCTCCTACAGCCACACACAACAAAGCACACCGTCCACCGCCGGAGGGAAGGCACACCCTCGCGGCGTCGACTTAGGTGTCGACTTAGGTGTGCGAAGACAGAAATATAGCACCCCTAGGGTGCACCCCAAGGACGGGTCTCCATTTTTGGAGGCCGAGAGACCGACCCCACGGTCATGGGGCCATCAAGGAGCCCCCAAACCGTCTCCTCGCGCCCCCAACTCGGGGTCGCAGAGAGGACCACGAACGAACGCAGAGTCAGTCTACACTCGACTAGCGATACGAAAACAGCGACAGTTAAGAAGCAATCTTAAAGAAGACCTACTGCGACAATTATAACGAGAACTGTAAGTACTACGTGAAGAAACATCTGTAGCGTTATTGTGTGTTTACAACACGGACTTCGTGGACGTAAGAGAAGACTTCGGTACGACATCAGCTACGTTCTACTTGTCATTGCCTACAATCGACTGTACCTTCGTTGCCAATAAACTTCGTAACCCTTAACCGGCGTTTGAGTACCCCTAGCCCGTAACAGTATTTTGCCTTGAATATGCGGACTGCTCTATACACACTTCCACTCCCCATTTTAGGGAAGTGGGGTATTAGGTTAGGTTAAGTAAAAAGACATGTGACTGCCGGGAGGATACGGCGTAGCATACGCTGGCAGAGTGTGCCACTTGTGAGGAGCTGCGCCGTGAATTCGTCCATCTCTGAAGTAGGCAGTGACCTGTCGCTGCCGGCCGTAATCGAGTCGATGTGCGGCAGCGAAGAAGCCTGGGATGTGGTTGTTTTATAACAATCGTCTCGTCGAGGCTGCGGAAAGGGAGAGGGAGATTTCGTCCTCTCACAAGTCCAGCAGCAGGCGCACCTTGCGTCAGCGGAGGGTGGAGAGCGCCCTCTTACAGCCCCCCTAAATGGTTCCAGTGGCGACCGACTCCGGGACGTCTGTCGCCTCTCAAATATCAGGACTCGGGGTGGCAGCGCACAGTCTTCCACGTGCGCAAAAAAAAAAAGGTTAAAAGAGATGTACTTCCTTCGGTAGTACATATAATAATGGAACGACACCGAAAAGATTAGCATGACCCTTGAGCAAGGATGACACGCAAAATAGTGAAGCGTTCTACATTTTTGCTGCGGAAGAATTTGCACTCCCGCGGCTCCGCGCGCACTTACGCGGAAGGACACCGAGGTGGTTTTTAGTCAATCAAAGTCTGACGGACTCTGTCGCCCGCCCCAGGGCAGCGGACATCCATGAGGATTTTCCACCCCGGAAACAAAAAAAAAAAGAGGTTAAAAGAGACAAAATAACTAGTTACCTATTTTTTGTCTCTTTTAACCTCTTTTTTTTGGTTTTCATTTTGACAGTTCAACAACATAATATATTGCGTTGTTTATGTTGTTCAGCAAACAAATTTTTAGAACTTATGGACTAGCAATATGCTTCAAAATTGCGTTACAAGATTCCACCGAACGAATATATCTATACTATTTACTAATATATAAAGCTGAAGAGCTTTTTTATTTGTTTGTTTGAAAGCGCTAATCTCAGGAACTACTGGTCCGATTAGAAAAATTCTTTTTGCGTTGGATAGCCCATTAATACAGGAAGGCGTTAGGCTATATAACATCACGCTGCTGCCACCAATGCTGCGGGGCATTTATATACGTGGGTGAAACCGTGAAGGTGGTGAAGACGCAGCTAGTGTTTGATGCATTCCAAGTTACATAGATAAAAGCTTGTAAATAATGTAAAACTTCATATTTACCTATAGGTACTCGTGTGTTATTACATAATATAAATACTGTACTAATAATGAGATATTATCGATCAAAACAGTTTAGATTACAATGTTTCTAGGCTAGTACTTTGTATTGTAATACGGTGTATTGTAAAACAACAATGGAAAATTTACTATCATAAATGATGTATGTAGGTACTTATATTTCTAAATTTTCCATTGCTGCCCATCTGCCTTGCAGTATTTTTTAAAATTAATTAATTTTTAATGTATTTTACAGCAAAATGTCAGATTGTTTATGACCGTTGACCTGTTTTAAATCAATGAATTGAGAACGACGCAAAAGATTAGAGTTTAACAATTAAATCTTATTCATTTCTCATTACACAGAAACTACGAGAAGTATACTACGAAAGCATTTTATTTTTCTGTATAATGAGAAACGAGAGCATTTTAATTTTCTGTGTAATGAGAAACGAGAGCATTTTAATTTTCTGTGTACTGATAAACGAGAGCATTTTGATTTTCTGTGTAATGAGAAACGAGAGCATTTTAATTTTCTGTGTAATGAGAAACGAGAGCATTTTAATTTTCTGTGTAATGAGAAACGAGAGCATTTTAATTTTCTGTGTAATGAGAAACGAGAGCATTTTAATTTTCTGTGTAATGAGAAACGAGAGCATTTTAATTTTCTGTGTACTGATAAACGAGAGCATTTTAATTTTCTGTGTACTGATAAACGAGAGCATTTTAATTTTCTGTGTAATGAGAAACGAGAGCATTTTAATTTTCTGTGTACTGATAAACGAGAGCATTTTGATTTTCTGTGTAATGAGAAACGAGATCATTTTAATTTTCTGTGTACTGATATACGAGAGCATTTTAATTTTCTGTGTACTGATAAACGAGAGCATTTTGATTTTCTGTGTAATGAGAAACGAGAGCATTTTAATTTTCTGTGTACTGATAAACGAGAGCATTTTAATTTTCTGTGTAATGAGAAACGAGAGCATTTTAATTTTCTGTGTAATGAGAAACGTGGACAACCCCGGCAAGGCTGGTCCCTAAATTCAAGGTCACTCAGCGAGCTTGGATGCTTGCTTTCATGAAAAGAGCTGTGCTTGGAGTCTCTCTTAGGGATCGAATCCGCAATCAATCCGGCAGAGAACCAAAGTTGTCGACATAGATCAGATTCATTCATTTCTTTCGATGACACAGACATTCTTACACACGCAATACAGGCAAAAGCCAAGTATCTAAAAGCAGCTACGTTCGTCGTAGAGGCTAATTCGTAATCCAATCTACAAAGCCAGCAAAATTCGAAATTCTATAGGATGCGTTTTAGAGAATGTGTGCGGGAACCATATGACTTAATTCCGACATCATCGGAAAACCCATTATACGGCGAGTATCCACCCATGGTTTGATGACATCACTATGATCGGAAATAATTTTCTCGGTGTTATGCCATAACATCGGGTTCTAGCAAAAGTTATCACCCACCAGACAAAGTCTTGCCGCCAAACGATTCGTCGTGTTCAGGCATGATGTTTGGTGCAGCCGTATGGAGGACTGGTCTGAGCAGTTGTGTTGCGATGTGTGCCGGGTTCGATGCGCCAAACGTTGTTGTGTAGGGTGTTTGGTCGTGCAGAGTCTCCAGATCAATCCCCGTCTGGCGCACCATCGTTATTCGTATTGTTGGGTTAAACATTGGATCACCTCGCTCGTCTTCCTTCTTATTCAGTCAGTTTCTTTGAGTCAACAGGCTCTTAATAAACTAGCGCGCTTTGCCATCAACGATTGCATCACTTCACACCAAGCGGGATTGCGATTAAGCACTAGTTTATAACTATGCCTCAGGTGGATAAAAAATACTAAGTATTTCGCATTATCGCTTAGTTTTTTATTTACAGTGTACATCAAAAATCTGGAACAATTTGCCTGGAAGTTCTTCCCTTTCCATTATAAATTAAGTGTCTTTAAACCTAGAGTGAATAGGCTATAGACTAGCATTTTACCATCAACGATTGCATCACTGCTTACGCACGATCGCAGATAGTACAAACCTAAGTTAATCAAAAAATGCTCATGGCGAGTGAGCATTTACATAATACATAAATTTACATAAATTTTGTGCATAGATTCTTTACTTAAAAATGTATTATTTTTAAGTAAAAATATTTTATTTAAATTAAAAAATATGAAAAACCACAAAGTTATGAGCTTGGTATTCTACTTGGTTTTCCCAACAAAAATATGGTCGAAGCTCCGCTCGGGCGGGCGAGCGCGGTGCATTGACCTCTGGCGGTAGCTGTAGCGTAAGCAGCGTGCGCGTGCTCGGTATCCACACTGCAACAATTTCAAAATGCATTTGGTAAATTAAAATCTGGTGTAAAAATTATTGGAATTCATTGAGTTGCTTATTCTGAACAAACTATATTCAGGTTTCGCATGCATTTTTATTCATGCGAAACCTGAAAATAGTTTACACAAACAACACATAACAACACAAACAACCAAACAACAACCAACATTGTACAAAACAACCTTCTTTCTGGTTCTAGGTATCGAGGCACGACCGATTCGACATTTTTACAATGAACCTAGATCATTGTAAAAATGTCGAGTCGGTCGTGCCCTTGCTCTATAAAAAGTTACACAAATACTTCTAATGAGGTTGTAAGTGTTGTAACAAGACATCGAGAATCGATTTAAAACGGCCAATGCTCGATATTCTGTCACGAGTACATGCTCTAGTTTATACTTGGCTTATGGGCGAATTTGGTTTATTAATTAATTTTCTTATATTACGAAAATTTTATCTATAACTACCATTATAGATCTGTGATGTAACTCGGTAGAGCTTTAGTTGCTAAATCATGTATCTACATTCTTTAAAATTGCGCAACACAATAGAATACCACAGTAAAATTACAAACTACCTATACGTTGCATTTTAAGCTACGTCTAAATTAAATCTATACTTAATATATAAAGCTGAAGAGTTCGTATGTTTGTTTGTTTGTGCGCGCTAATCTCAGGAACTACTGGTCCGATTTGAAAAATTCTTTTTGCGTTGGATAGCCCATTAATCCAGGAAGGCTTTAGGCTATGTAACATCACGCTGCGACCAATAGGAGCGGAGCATTATTAATTTCACGTGAACGAAGTCGCTGGCGGCTGCTAGTGTATTATAAAACGTAATTTTTTTATGCGAAATCTGAATATAATGTATGTAGTTTGTTCAGAATAAGCAAGTTATTCGATTCTAATAATTTTTACACCATGTTATATTTTTTCCCGAAAATATTTAAAAATGGTACCAGTGAGGTTACTTAGCGACAGGTGCATAACACAGTTCTTTTAAGGGTTCCTTAGCCAAATAGCAAAAAACGGAACCCTTATAGATTCGTCATGTCTGTCTGTCTGTCCGTTCGTATGTCACAGCCATTTTTTTCCGAAACTTTATGAGCTATACTGTTGAAACTTGGTAGGTAGATGTTTTCTGTGAACCGCATTATGATTTTGAAGCAAAAATTAAAAAAATAATAAAAAATATTGGGGGCTCCCCATATTTAGAACTCAAACTCAAAAAATTTTTTTTCATCAAACACATACGTGTGGGGTATCCATGGATAGGTCTTCAAAAATGATATCGAGGTTTTTAAATTTTTTTTTCTTTACCGAATAGTTTGCGTGACAGATGCTTCCAAAGTGGAAAACATTACCCCCCCCCCCTCTAACTTCTAAAATAAGAAAATCAAAAATATTAAAAAAAAACATGTGATGTAGGTACATTACTATAAAAACTACCTCGTAAATCGTAAACCGTTTATTACCACGTAATCTTTCATACAAATAACTTAAATCCTTTAATTTCATACATCGATGGTACGGAACCCTTTGTGCGTGAGTCCGACACGCACTTGGCCGTTTTTTTTGTTGTTTTGATGGGGAATCATCAAATGACTTCTCCCGCTCTGGGCGGAGCGGAAGGGCGTGTCAGACTTTTAGTGACTAAATACCACCCGTGTTCCTTCATTTGCATGTGCGACGGCCAGGGCCACGGTTTCTTCCACGGCAGATTATAGCCGTCAGTAGGCGCGTACCTACGCACAGCGGGACGCGAACAATGGCTAAGGCATGTTTGACGGTAGAGAATGATGACATTGTAAATAGCGATTAAGTAAATGATTGTAATGATTCAAATTAAGTGTATCCTTTTTATGTCCATAAAACTTTATTATATTAGTAACTAGCTTTCCGCCCGCGGCTCCGCCCGCGTGGAGTTCGGTTATATCGCGCTTTTTAGATTTCCCTCGGAAATATCAATTTTTTCCGGGATAAAAGGTAGCCTATGTTCTTTCTCAGGGTCTGAAGATTGTCTGTGCCAAATTTCATCAAAATCGGTTGAGAGGTTTAAGCGGGAAAGCGTAACAGACAGACAGACAGACATACAGACAGACAGACAGACCGACAGACAGACAGACAGAGTTACTTTCGCATTTATAATACTAGTATGGATGACTAACATTTTTAAACAGGCAAAGATGGAAGTCACAGAATAAAAAAATATTTATACCTACAGCCTGCTGTGTTTAAGTGATGTTCAACACATTTCATATGCACCTTGAACTTCGTAAGGTGCAACTAATCGCATTGACTACATTTTATCACTTACGTACGGCTGCTTTTACGAATAAAGTACACTTGACCGTTACGACAGTCCAAATCCTGCAAGTGTGATGGAAAATGTTATCACTAGTTTAAAACAATAGAATAGAATGGAATGGAATAGAATGGAATAAAATAGAATAGAATAGAATGGAAAAAAATGGAATAGAATGCAAAAGAATGGAATAGAATGGCATAGAATAGAATAGAACAGAACAGAACCGAACGGAACGGAACAGAAGAGAATAGAATAGAATACTCTTTATTATGTACACCAGAAGATAAATATATAAAGATTTTACAAAGGGTGAGACAGTAGGGTAGGTAAAGGTATGGTAAAGGGTTCACAGTCTAAACCTGTCAAAAATGTTTATTTTCAAAACATTCTTGACAAGTATGTATAAGGTATAAGATATAAGTCGTGGTGAACACACGTGGTAAAACACCAGCCTCTCAAGTATGAGGGCGCGGGTTCGATTCCAGGTCAGGCAAGTACCAATGTAACTTTTCTAAAGTTATATGTACTTTCTAAGTACCTATGTATATCTTGGACACCAATGACTGAAGGTGAAGGAAAACATCTTGAGGCAACCTGGACTTTGGGTCTGAAATCGCCAACCCGCATTGAGCAAGCGTGGTGATTACGCTCAATCCTTCTCTGTATGAGAGGAGACCTGTGCCCAGTAGTGGGACGATAAAAAGGTTGATGATGATGATGACAACTCGAGTAGGCAACTCGTTCATGGGTCAATGTATACACTTTTACAACAACCTTCCCATGGACATTCGAAAATTACCCATTAGACGATTTAAGAACCATATAAAGGCCAAACTTTGCAAAAAGGGGTATTATAAGATCACAGATTATTTAGAAGACAAAAAAGCTTGGGACTGAGCTGCTCGCTCTGTTAAGCATTGTTATTAAGCAATATGCGTAATTATAAGGAAAATTATTGTAAAAATTTTCATTTTTAATGTCTGGACTTGAAAAAAGACGATGATCCCTGAGTTTGTTTCGGCTATTTCTTCTCAGAGGTAGTCAGTTAGGAAATGCCGGCTTCATCTAGTTAAAAAAGTGATCAGTGATCCTACATGCTTAATAAACGATTTCATTTCACAAGTATGAATGGTCTGTGACAAACAAATGGTTGTTTTTTTTTTTTTGGAAATTAACCACGAGAACTGGCTTTTTAGTGTTATTTTTCGCGGAATCTTAAAAATATTTTCACATCCTTGTCAAATATGTGGTATGTTAAACACCCAATTTGCACGTCATTACCATGTGAAGAATTACAAAAATTCAGTGCTGATAATATAGTTATTATCTTTAATTCCGATAATACAGTAATGAAGACGTCATGTTCTTTGAAAATCTTCGCGTGAGTATATAGGGATAATTTCTGCTTGTTAGCGTAAAACATAAAGGACATTGCTAAAATTCCATACATTGAATGCCCCAGAATTGACAGCAATAAGATAAAATGCTAGTTGTGTTTGGAATGATTCATGTAATCATATCAGTTATTTGTTGATACACGGACAAGCTTAGGAACCGAGTATCAAACTAAAATGTGTTGGATTTTGAGGTTATATAATCGTAAAGAAAACTGAATAGATTTATTATTTCTTTTACGTTTAGTAAGAAAATGAATGTAATCATCAAATGTGTAAATAATACAAGTAATTTATTGTCTAGCCTTTTACCAATTGTTCTTCTGAACGGAAAAGGCAAAGGCATAGTACGCCATACAGCCTATTCTTTAGTAATTTTTTTCTTGAGTAAGTTTCTATCCTAACTTATCCTAGTTTATCCTAACTTATCCTAGCTTAACTTAACTAATCTATCTCCTTTCTTTTCCTGCGTGAGGCCGACAAGAAAGAATTTGGAGTAAGGACATGATGTGGCCACTGTGCTGCATTATTTCACTGTTCTTTATAAATTATTCACTGAATGCACTTTTTACTACATAAATCACGCGCTTTTATTTAGTAAACAACAATATACTTAAATAATTTTAAAAGTCCAATGAAAAATGAGCGTGACACTCGTCCCGCCAAAAAAAAAAAATCGCGAGTAACAAACATAACAAAACAATTGGAGATGTCACTCATTTCCGCATCTGTAGAATCGATACCGCTATTTGAACTAACGATTTGAGAATCGATTTTGTTTAATATCGATAAAAACACTATTATTACGCTATTTTACAGATTGCGTTTAATGTATTTTGATAACAAATGTAGTCATAATAATAAAAAATGCATACATTAAATAAAACTTCATGTTTTTTAATTCATAAATACAATTATTAAACTATCGATTTCGTAAAAACAAGAAGCAACATCTCTAAAGCTCTTAAAATGGCAGCAATTTATATGACAGACAAATTGTTTAGTAGTTACAAGGCTTTTAATTATTCGTTTTAAACCCACGCTTGTCCGTTAACTATGGATATTTGCATATAATATAAAAAAATGAAAGAAAAATTATAATGCAGGACATTTATTTGTCCATGCTGGGGCGAATTTCGGCGATCTCCTTTGGATACTTATACTTACAATTTGGTGATGCTTTCTTGATGCATTTCACTATCTTAGTGACCTAAATATTGGTAGATAGCTTTTTTTTTTCAATTTCGTAATGACTTTCTGCTAACTTATAGTCTTTTTAACCGACTTCAAAAAGGATTAGGAGGTTACTCAATTCGACCGTATTTAAGCTTTTTTTTTCTATGTTTGTTCGCGCATAACTTCGTCGTTTATGAACCGATTTTGATAATTCTGTTGGAAAGAAGACATTCCCAACGTGGTCCCATGATAAGGATATCAGGGTTTGATGGTGGAAGACCAGAGAAAACAAGGGGAACTTTCAAAACTTGCAGGGGCGACTACTGCATTTCTTAGCATTTTCATTAAGTATTTTAAAGCACTAGAATTTAATAAAAGTCTGGAGTAGATCTGATGACGGAGCCGGGAGACAGTCGAAGGAACTCCTCAACAATTCACAGCAGCTACCTTGTGTTTGGGCTCGATTAATTTGTATTGATAAGAACTTTACACCTAGATGGGTTGTGACAGTACTCCTCACCGGTTTACAGTAGCTACTTTGTGTTTGGACTTAATTCATGTATATTGATGAGACCTTTGCACCCATTGGGTTAAAATAATGGTCTGCAGTAAATTTGATGATGAAGATCATAGGCAGTTGAGGGAATACTTACGGGTAAAAATTAAAGTAATCAAAATTACGTCGTTTCCCAACTATATTTGCGTCAGCTTCCAGTCTGACCTGATTCAAATGAATACATAGTACTTTTAACAACTAAAAAGTGTAAAATAAAAACTTTTTTACAAAAAACAACCGACTTCCAAAAACCACTACAAAGTGAAAAATAACTAATTTCGGAAGTCGGTGTCCAAAACGAATATACAAAACCAAACACACCGACTTCCGAAATTAGTTATTTTTCACTTTGCTGTGGTGTTTGCAAGTCTGTTGTTTTTTTGCAAAAAAAGTTTTTTGTAGTACTGCAAGTAGTAGTTTTATTTCAAAACTATTTTTTTTTTCAATCATCGGATATTTCCCAAAGCAAGGAGAACTCAACTCTCTACCGGATTAACTCAGTGCTTTGTATTTGAGAACTGACTAATAGAAAATTACGTTCGTGTAATGTTGTCACACTTTTAACCACTGCATATTTTTCCAAGAACATTTTTCGTGTTACCACAGGGTGGCCATGAGTTTGTTATCTTTCAAAATATTAGGGTAAAGACAGACGGGCAGCATTTCAACTGCAATCCAACTGCAAATTTCAGTTCAAGTGCAGTTTGAATGCAGTTGACACGGCTGCAACAGAACTGCAAATCAAACACGCAGTCTAAATGCACGCCGACTACATCCGAACTAACGCCCTTTCCCATCAACGATTGTATCTGTGCTTAAAAAAGATTTGCATGCATGCATGGGACGGCGAAACGTGCGGGCGGGTGGGTATGTTGCAGTTCCGGTGCATTCGGATGCAGTCGGTGTGCAGTTCACATGACTGCATTCGGGCTGCGCGTTTGTTTTGCAGTTCTATTGCAGTTATGTCAACTGCATTCGAACTGTACCTGAATTGCAATTTGCAGTTGGATTGCAGTTGAAATGCGGTCCGTTTGTCTTTACCCTTACCATAATTCTAAAGTTCAAAATATCCCCTTGATTATCAAATATAATATTATGAGATACGGGGAGGACGGGTCTTAGCAGTTGTGTTGCGATGTGTGCCGGGTACGATGTGCCTAATGTTGTTGTGTCGGGAGTGTGGTCGTGGAGGGTCTCCAGATCATCCTCTGGCGCAGCATCGTTGGTCGTGTTGTTGGGTTAAACATTGCATCACCTCGCTCAACTGCCGTCTTCCTTCCTATTCACTCAGTTTTTTTGACTGAATAGGCTTAATAAGCTACTGCGCTTTACCATCAACGATTGCATCACTGTTTACCATCAGGCGGGATTGCAGTCAAGCACTAGTTTATAACTAATAAAAAAAAAAGATATTAGTACTTGCATTATTCAAGATGCAAGATGTATATGAATGAGAATAAGAATTTAAATTGTAATATCAAAATACTTGAGAGAATGAAGTTCTTGCAAAACTATAATCATAAGAAAATTTCGATGACACATAGATGGCATAATCATTGGTCAAATACTTACTTTAAACGTATAACAAAGAAAACGGAAGGCCAAAATAATTGTCAAGTCATTTTTTATTTCAACAGTCATCTAGGCACTTACATATTGATTGGATTACAGATGACCTTAACCCAATCAATTCAAATTACTCGGCACTAGAGTCCCCTTTTAATTACTTACTATTGTGTGGAATCAAGCTGAACAGACAACTGCTGCTGAGGAGTTTGGTGCGTCTCTTCTTCTTTCCAGGCTAAGTACTCAGAAGTGGTAAAGGGTGGGGGTAGTGGGGACAGTCATATGGAAGTAAATTCTGTCTATGGGTTTTTTTAAAAAAAGAAATGCGTGGTGATAGAATCATATTTTGAAAGAAAGAAAATACGTTTATTGGTGGCCAACATAACGAAAAAAAGATACAGCATAAAATAAGAAGCGGTTAGAGGAAACATGTCATTCCCACTATATTTACATTTTCTTGTAATGTGTGTGTTGTGCACAATGATAGACAGTTATTTGGTTAGACTACCTACAATCCTTTCAGTTATTTTCCCTCTGACATTGCATCAATGTCGTCCTCCGTGGCGCAGCGGTCAACACGCTTGCCTGCGACGTGGAGGCCACAGGTTCGATCCCCGTCTTGGCCATTATGGAAAACAATCTTTTCCCGATTGGTCTGGGTCTTTGATGTTCATCTATATATGTATATAATATAAATATAGTATCGTTGAGTTAGTATCCCATAATACAAGTCTCGAACCTACTTTGGGGCTAGCTCAATCTGTGTGATTGTTCCGTATATATTCTACTAGCTTTCCGCCCGCAGCTTCGCCCGCGTGGAGTTCGGTAATAGTCGTTACCAAGAGAACTCTTTAATAGTCCGGAATCAAAACTATCATAAATGTTATTTCTCAAGGTCAACTCTACCTTTGTACCAAATTTCAATAAAATCGGTGCAGTGGTTTAGACGTGAAAGCGTAACAGACAGACAGACAGAGTTAGTTTCACATTTATAATATTAGTAGTGATTATATTATTATTATTAATGTCTAAGTCACGGTGTTCTTTATTCTCATTCTAATAAGATTTCTGTTGAATTGTTGCCACTGAAAAATCTGACAAAATGAATTTAAACTTTATGGTCGTTAAAATAAGATTATCGTTAGATTGTCGCTTCAGAGATATTATAAACTTCTTGTGGACTGTTACCATATAATTGTATTGTAACAATCATGACGAAAGTGTTAGAATGGCCTTCACCCATTGAGCTTAGTGTCTTCATGTAATGAGTAAGGATGACTCGACAACTTCTGACCTTTTATTAGAGTTCATGGATAATCCTCATGAGCACCTGTGGTTTAGACATACACTTGTTTAACGAAGGCCTTGTCTTTCATCATCATTTCAGCAGAAATATGAGGCCTTTGTACAGAAAAAGGCCTCCAACGAAGTGGCCGACGACCTTGGTAAAGTCGCAGAAACCCCTCGGATTCGAAAAGCACGGAACCGGTCAAAGTGGATGTACAGTTCTTTAAGCTTTTGGATAATTTTTGGTTTGTAGTACACGCGGTAATCATGATGGAGAGTAAAAACACAAAAACATGCTATTAAAAGTAGAAAATTTGCGTCATATCTACTCAAAACGGGCATCGCTCAGCATAATGACAGAGGCCCAACGCTTTCAGTGAATATCTATACTAATATATGTATAAAGCTGAAGAGTTCGTTTGTTTGAACGCACTAATCTTAGGAACTACTGGTCCGATTTCAAAATTTATTTCTGCGTTGGATAGTCCATAAATCCAGGAAGGCTTTAGGTTATATAACATCACGTTGAAAAGAAGAACAGCAGAGCACAAATCTATACTAATATGTAAAGCTGAAGAGTTTGTTTGTTTGAACGTAATAATCTCAGGAACTACTAGTCCGATAAGAAAAAATATTTTTGCGTTGGGTAGCCCATTAACCCAGGAATGTTTCATATAGCTGCGACCAATAGGAGCGCTCCACGCGAACGAAGTCGCTAGCGGCCGCTAGTTTTTCTATAATTCGATGTCCGATATCTCGGCGGCTCCAAAGTAGATTTATCAGACGCGACGTTGCCACTAGGGTCTTCATTAATAGTTGAAGCAGCATTCAGTCAAGAGGCTGCAGCCAAATGACTGCCTTGCTGAATAAGAAAGCAAGGCAAGAGTTCTTCTAATAATTTCATGTGGATACGATGACGGGATGTATACAAGATTTCATTCAACTTTAATCCAAATGCAAGACTGGACTCTATATGAGAGGAGACCTTTGCCCAGCAGTGGGATGGTAAAAGGTTGATGATGATGATGAAAAAACTATAGCAATTATATCTAGCATTGAAAAAGCTATTTTTTTCTCAGAAACTAAATAGCAGTGCGGATTCTGCTAATCTTTGTCTAGATATAGTGAGTAAAATATGAGATATATTTGATTAAATTTCTGAATGCAGACTGGGAACGGAAATAGAAATACAGACAAACATAGTTAAATTTACTGTTGTATTGTATCCTCTTTAGCATATAGAGGTCCACCGCTGGACAAAGGCCACTCACAAGCTTTCCACAATAACGAAACATATAACGTGACATGGCCATTTTCAAGAACTGGGTCGGGCACATACTTAGAATACGGTACCTCAAAATCCACAAGTTTATATTTCAAAGCAAGTTGCTGGTGAATAATCCTAACTACTTGGTCTTGTCCTGCCCGCATCCATCGGCTTCCCGCGACCTTCACCAGGTCATCGGTAATATTATCGTAACATTTCCTTGATTAGTAATTCAAATATTCTAAATTATTTATATCGATTGTTATCGTTTTTTGCATTGGATCTTCAAAAACACTCTATTTTTAAACGTTAAAAGCACTGTGAAAGCTAATCCGGTTCTCATTTTAACGTAAAATATCGCTTAATGAATAATATAATTTACCTTTTTTACATATCTGAGTGATTGACTGCTGCGCTGCGTCATGCGTGTCGCTGGTTCGATTCCCGCTCGGAACAAATATTTTTATGGCGTACAGGTAGTAATTCTGGCTATTTGAGTTTGTGAGTTTGAATGTTTGTAAACGCACCCACGATACAGGAGTAATTCCTGGTGTGAGGCAAAGGTTAAAAAGAATAGGAGGCTAAATATTTTGGCATCGGTCTTCGTGGACCCCGTCACGATGCGCTGACATCTCTTTGAGGTGCGCTTGAAACAGCCCGCCGTCGACCCGGGCCTGCTCTACCTAAGCCGGGCAGACCTCCACCGTATGCTCCACCTTATAAAAACAACCTTATTTAACTTCTGTTTAATGCTATTGTGAATGGAGTATCTAGAATGTAAAGCGTGTATCTGACATCGATGCACAAACGAATACCATGGGTTCAGTACATGATTCTGAACCCCCCAGTGGTGGAATTTTTCGTCGGCTTTTTCCTGATTTTTAAACAAGTATATTCAGTTTTTTATTTTCACTTTAGACCGTTCATAATTGCTATACTTTTATAATCCAATACGATTTTAAAGTAAAAATTTATTAATTCGCTAATTACACAAAAAGCGCAATGTGAACAAAACTCGAAAAACTATCCTATCAGCTGATTTAATAGAGTTCACATCAGGGGACAACGTCATACCTACAAACACGCACGGTGGCACGCTTGCAACTTTTAAAGGCCGGGACGACACTTTTTTTTAAACACCGTGATTTCTGTAACCGCTCATTAACGACTATCATAATTTTATTAGTAGCATGCGGTCTAACCTTTTCGCGAAGTTTGCGGTACTATGTCAGATACAGCCTGTGTATAAAATACTTGGCAGATGTTTTTATAATATTTTCTGTTGAATCTGACAGAGCCATCCATCTTGACAAGTAATTTACAATGTGCAATATTTCTCACTATGGTTTCCTAGACCATCAATTTCCTATTATTATTATTTTAAATTATTTATGAAGTAATTAATATGCAATTTGACATTCTGGTCAGGTATGACCCGTAAATCTTGTACACATGGAATTTATTATTGTTTATATGTTTAAGTGGCAGTGGCTCGGGCACATTGCCCGTAGGACCGTTGCCCGATGGGGCCGATGGATTCTCGAGTAGCGACCACGCTCCGGAAGACGCAGCGTGGGTAGGCCCCGGCAAGGTGCACCAACGACCTAGTGAAGGTCGCGGTAAACTGCTAGACCGATCGTCGCGGAGATCCATAGGGGAGGCCTATGTCCAGCAGTGGACGTGTTTCGGATGAAATGATAAATGATGATGATGATATACATATATTTGTTTACACGTGGTATAATGCTGTTTTTTGTACCTTTTAATCCGTGCTTAACACATTGTTTCATTATTATCTTATAGAAACTAAAAAATCTGCCGGTTTGAATTTGGAAAGAGGCCAAGTGGAAGTACGATAATGCCTCAGAAGTTGGGTAGGCCTCTGATGTGGGATACCACCTTTTTTTTTTCCTGGGCGGAAATCCTCATAGGATGTCTGTCAGACTTTTACTGACTAGAACCACCCCGGTGTCTCTTCTATCACGAACGCGCGTAGGGCCGCGGGATTCTAAATTCTTCCTCGGGCCCACACCCTCGTGCTGGCCCGGTCTGTCAGGGCTTCGTCTCCTGCACGGGGTAGTGGGGTGTTAAGCTACCCCGTGCATCGCCTCAGAGGCGCGCGCCGACACTCGCGCGCGCCTCCGCCTTGGGGTCCATCGAATAGGGGGCGGGGACTTCCCCATGTCCCTCGCCCCTGGACCCAATCATGGGGGGCGGAAGAGTTCTGGTTTTCTTAAGTCTTCATTTCTTGTCCAGGTGGTTTTCCTTTGGAATGATCTTCCCCAGATTATCAGGACGTTGACCAGTCGGCACACATTAAAAAGTTAAAGCTCGGGAATACTTACGCAAGAAATTGGCAGATTCATCAAACATGTAATTTATTCTTTTTCTCTCTATATTTTTTTTTATCTTTCTCTATTGTTTATATTTTGTATGTATGTATTTATTATAATGGTTTTTTTTTGTTTCTCGTTTAACTTTAATATCTTTTCACCTACGATTTTTTGTCTCTCCATCACCTTAAGGTAGACTGGTAGAAAATGCCTAAAGCATTAAGTCCGCCATTGTGCAATGTTTTTCTTTGTGCATGAAGTTTTAATAAATAAATAATTGTATGGAACCGACGGAAGAAAACCGGGAAACCGTTCTTTCTAACCCCTGTTTTGTTGATGTGTTCATCTGTTAATCTCTAACTGCCAATGATGCTGCTGATAACCGGGCTCCATACCTCAACCTTCACATCGAACTCTGATCCGAAAGTAATAATCAACAGTCTATAAAAAAATTATAGTATAGGTACGGACGACAGCACGTCAAGCTACCCTAAACTGTCAAATATTCCCAATCAACCTTGAACCTTAATACTTTACAGATAAAGTTGAAAATCTAATAAGGAAATCTGACAGATTGTAGTAGCTTGATGTGCTGTCGTCTGTACTATTGATTATGATATTAATAAGAAAATTTTATTGTTCTAACGTACTTGAAGATCGTTTGCCTTGACCTTCGGGTCGCTGCGACGTGCGTCCACGCGTCGCGAGCGCTGCAACTCGTTTGTTACGCAACTAAGGTCCGGCGTTTAGTTATTGTCATCCACACGGTGATAAAAAGCATTAGACTCTAATTTCATGAGAATAAAGTAGGAATTTCCATGATATGTTGATCGCCATTTAGTTCAAAACGGTCTCCAAAGCCTGGAGCACAGGCGAAGAGTGGCCAGCCTGTCGGTGTTCTATATGATGCATTTTGGAGAGTGTGCGAGGGAATTGCATGACTTATTTCGCCCAACTCCGCTCCATCATCAGACGACCCGTCGTACGGCGAGTATCCATCCTTACTTTGTTAACACTACTACGATCTGGACGAAGCATTTCGCCTCTTTTATTATACCGCATACTTCGAGGGACATCTCATCATCCTTAAGAACGTTTCAGCAGGCCAAAGCATAGCTTCCGACAGTGTGCGCTTGCATGTAGGGATGTCAAAGGGTCCTTTTCCTTACATTTGCCGATAATGTGCGCCAGGCCTAACTGTACTAAAAAAATGATCGGAGGATAGAGGAGCACACAAGTTATTTGAAAGTATTTAGTACTAGCTTTCCGCCCGCATGGAGTTGGGTTATATCGCGCTTTTTAGATTTCCCTCGGGAATATCAATTTTTTCCGGGATAAAAGGTAGCCTATGTTCTTTCTCAGGGTCTAAAGATTGGCTGTGCTAAATTTCATCAAAATCATCAAAATCGTAACAGACAAACAGACAGATAGACAGACAGACAGACAGAGTTACTTTCGCATTTATAATATTAGTATGGATTTAGCGGGAAACCGCTGGATGCGGGAGGCGCAGGACCGGTCGTCGTGGAGAACTTTGGGGGAGGCCTATGTCCAGCAGTGGACGTCTTTCGGCTGAAATGATGATGATGATGATGATTTAGTTACCATTTAGACTATGTATAGTTTACATAAATCACCTGCATAGTGCGAGAACAACTCGTGCAAGAAGGCTCCCCTACCGTCCGTACCTTATCTATATGTAGGTAGAGTCAAGAACTAAGGTCTGCTGACACTTTAGTTCGACATATTTTTTTATTTTATTTTTTTTTCTTTATTTATTTTAGGGTTTTTATACAATTATTCTACATGCCAATCCCATCAGACCTTACAATTAATAATATTATCAAAAACAACAATACTAACCTACTTTATACCGCAAAACGCAATAACACAAACTTAATTAATTTAATACTTACTAGCTTTCCGCCCGCGGCTTCGCCCGCATGGAGTTCGGTTATATGGCGCTTTTTAGATTTCCCTCGGGAACATCAATTTTTTTCCGGGATAAAAGGTAGCCTATGTTCTTTCTCAGGGTCTAAATATTGTCTGTGCCAAATTTCATCAAAATCGGTTGAGAGGTTTAAGCGGGAAAGCGTAACAGACAGACAGACAGACAGACAGACAGACAGACAGACAGACAGACCGAGAGACAGACAGACAGACAGAGTTACTTTCGCATTTATAATATTAGTATGGATTTAGGTCGCGCGAAACCGCTGGATGCGGGAGGCGCAGGACCGGTCGTCGTGAAGAACCTTGGGAGAGGCCTATGTCCAGCAATGGACGTCTTTCGGCTGAAATGATTATGATGAAGTAATTTATAAACAGCTCCAGAGGTAGGTGTCGACAAAATATGATGGTACATACAAACATCGTTTGCATTTAAAGTTTAGTTCTCTAACTAGATCATCTATGGCGAACTGAAATCTGACACACTCCGTCAGTAAATGTACGATATCTTCCAGAGTGCCACACACCTCACAATTTGGAGAATTAATTTTTTTCATTGACAATCCAAAATTATTCAGCGGCATGTGTCCAGATCTCAGTCTGTTAGCTACAACTATAAATTCCCTGGTTAGCCTAGTATATTTAAACCTCGGTATATGAGGAGGTTCCGAAACTATAGACCTGTACCATATCCCTTTATCTTTCGATCCTTGATTAAAATACTCTTTCCAAACTTCATGACTTATGTTTATACCTAGGCAATATTTCTATATAATTAGTTCCAATATTTGTTTCCCTTCCACCAACAATACCCAACTTCGCTAAACGGTCAGCCTTCTCATTACCCTTAATACCTACATGTGAGGGAACCCATTGCAACTTCAGATCTCTATCTCTTAAAGATAGGTAGTAAATTTTAAATAAAATGTCATAAGCTATCGGTGCACCTCTGAAACCAGAGGCGCATCGAGCTATCAACATTATTATTTCTCCAAGGGTCTGAAACCGTTTTCTCCCTTTTTCTCTCTTGTTATAGAACCAATCTGAACGTCCGACCCACCAATCGACAGATATTCGTCCCTGGTACCATGGAATACTATTTTCAAATTATTCCGCTTCACTGTTTATTTATAAAAACGACTTAATTATTCTAATTAGTATAGTGCGAATTTTTCGCACGGGTCAGCTAGTTATATGTTGTAATGCACTTTTACTCATCATCATCACCCCAGCGTTAATCCCAGTCGCATCCGAAGCCTTTTCAGCTTTGGAGTCTGGGGTCCGCTTTACCAGTCCAACTGCTGATATGGCTAAACTTTGACATTTTCCGTGAAGCGACTGCCGTCTGACCTCCACAACCCGAAGGCGACATCGAAGCATTGCAGTTAGACCAATTGTTGGTTAATGCACTTTTACTGTCTACACAAAATAATATTTTTCTCTTATTTTCAATGGATATGGAATACGTAAGCGCTTCTGAAATTGCAAAGAGCTCCAAGGACATAACTGACACATAGTTATTTATTTTATAACAGGTATATGTATTCCCCAAATTCACAGGCTCATAAAAAGCAGCTCCATTACCTTTAGCGCTCTTAGACCCATCAGTATATCCAAACTAATATTATAAATGCAAAAGTAACTCTGTCTGTCTGTCTGTCTGTTACGCTTTCCCGCCTAAACCTCTCAACCGATTTTGATGAAATTTGGCATAGACAATCTTTAGACCCTGAGAAAGAACATAGGCTACCTTTTATCCCGGAAATATTTGATGTTCCCGAGGGAAATCTAAAAAGCGCGATATAACCGAACTCCACGCGGGCGAAGCCGCGGGCGGAAAGCTAGTACTGTAAATAAATCTGTTATGAAAAACAAGCCAACTGCGAGTCAGGCACGAGCACGACGGGTTCCATATCTATACGGATTAATTTCTATTGGCAATGTCAAATGATGTGTGTTTTCTTAGGCTCTGGCCCTGACAACAATAGACTAAATTGTCTCAGTGCCACATTGTTTAGGTTTGTTGTGTATGTGTATTATCTTATCGTCCTCCATAGCGCAGCGGTCAACACGCCTGCTTGCGACGTGGCGGCCCCGGGTTCGATCCCCGGCCAGGTCATGATGGAAAACGATCTTTTCCTTCGGATGTTTATCTATTTAAGCATCTATTGTAAATATAGTAAGCGTTGAGTTAGTATCCCATAACACAAGTCTCGAACTTACTTTGGGGCTAGCTCAATTTGTGTGATTTGTCCGTATATATTTATTATATTTGGGCGAAATAAACTATTTTTGTTTATTTATTTACACAAGAAAAAATCGTTATTAGTAATTGTTCTTGCGGCATTTATGTGTAAACTGTAAACCGTTCCACCATCGAACGACCCGTCGTACGGCTTACGTTTTTAATACCACTACGATCCGGAAGAAGCGTTTCGCTTCCTCTTTTATACCGCATACATCGAGGGACTGCAATAATTTGCCAGCGGCGATGTTTCCGTCGGACTACAATTTGAGTGTCTACAAGGCTAGAGTGAATAGGCTCTTAATAACTTAGCGCGCTTTACCATTAACGATTGCATCACTGCTTACTATCAGGCGGGATTGCGGTCAAGCATTAATTTAAAATTATAAAAAAAAAGATTTAGCTGTCACAGTTCAAGAGATATAGAATGGTGACAGATGATGGACAGAGAGAGAATTAGTCTTAGTAGTAGGATTCTGTTTTACCCGTGCTGTGCAGAACCCTAGAAAACGACGTTAGCAAAGAAACAATACACCAGGAATTGATTTCCCTTTCTCTCGGACCACTATAAAAAAGAAAAAAAACTTACATGAGCGATGAAGCGCGTATCCCGGTTGAACCCGAATGAACCCGGCTGTAACCGGTTATACCCGGATAATTCCCAGTGGAGTACCACTCTGCCGTCCTTACGAAAAGTGCAATAACTCGAGTTTTGCCCCAAAATGAGTTAAGTACATATTTGGAATCTGCAGAATGAGATCTATATATTCTTCTAAGACACTTTTTACGTATCTATGTCGTAGCCGGTTTTGTACTAAGCTAAATACTAAATACTAAGCTAGATAGGACTAACTTACTTCCACTATTAGGTAGTTTTACTAAACATATCTGCAATAAGTGTAGATAGTACATTTATAATTAGCATAGTTCGTCATTTGTAATATTCATTTACTAGTTATAAGTGCAATAAGTTTGAGTTATTGCATTTTAATTACCATATATTTCGTTACTATGATTTTCATTTACAGGTTTTATGTGCAATAAGCTTGAATTATTGCGGTTATATTAAGGCATCTTATAACTAATTATGGGAAGAATAGTAAAATTGATGTATTAAGTGGATTTATTGCATTAATCTCTAGGAGGATTAAACGAATACTGTGCGGGAGGACTAGTTATAAAATTAGTATAGATGCTATATAAATAACTCAGAATAGAATGTATAGTACAGTTAGAGTTAGTATCTGTACTTCTATACTAATATATAAAGCTGAAGAGTTTGTTTGTTTGTATGTTTGTTTGTGCGCGCTAATCTCAGAAACTACTGGTCCGATTTAAAAAATTCTTTTTGCGTTGGATAGCCCATTAATTCAGGAAGGCTTTAGGCTATATGACATCACGCTGCGACCACTAGGAGCGGAGCATAACTAAATCCACGCGAACGAAGTCGCTGGCGGCTGCTAGTATTTTATAATAATCTTGATATTTATCCGATAATTCTCTCAAAGTTTCAGTTTTAAGTGAGTTCACATCATACATATTTTTAGGATTTTTTATTGACTCTAAATTAGTCTTTATTATATTTTGGACGTTAATCTTAGTTAGCCATATATCCAATGAGAACATTTCTATAATCGGTGATGACGTTATACTTTCTTCTTTAACCTTATCAAAAACACTAATAACTAGTGCAAGCTTTTTATTTGCCCAATTTCTGTTGTATCTAAGAGCGTTAAGCTCAGACAGCTGCCTTATAATTACATTATCGGATATAGAACGCGACTTTAAACAATATTTGAATGCTAACTATTTTCTCCTAACGTGCAGTGGAGGCACACAGAGCTCGCACTCCATAGCGTGTATGGGTGTGCTTCTTATACAACTCCCTACTACTCTTAGAGCCTGATTTTTTCTAGTTTATAAGTATTTACTTTAGCACTATTGTCTTATAAGAAGCACCTGTAGTCTAATCTACTCCTTATTAAAGCTACATAGAGCCTACGAAGATGAACTTGATGGACACCCCAGGCGGAGCTTGTAAGTATTTTAAGTAAGTTGAGAAGCCTCCGAATTTTTCCGACTAATTCGTTGATTTGTTTACCCCAGCGTAATGTCTTATCCAATCAGACGTTCTCTATTATCTACTAAAAGTTGGCGTTGCTGTTGTCTATATCCTCTACTAAAAATACAATATTGCGTTTTACTTGTGGATAGTTCCAGTCCTAATTGCGGACGGACCCCGGGCTCCAACACGAAAGCCGCGGATGCAACCGGGATAAACGCTGAGATGATGAATAATTGTGTGAATAAATGTCCTAATTAATCCAATAATACTATAAAAGTATTTAAAGCATTTTTTATTTTATTCTGACCCTCTGTGATATCCCTAGAAGTAAAATACAATAAAAAATCATCTGCATACTGACATGAGTACACATCAACAATATCTCGACAAAACCTATTTGTAGCTATATTGAAAAGTAACGAAGAGATGGAGTCACCTTGCACCAAGCCATTTTGTGCATATCTGAACATATCGATTGCAGACTCATCAGCAACTTTAGGATGTCGTTCGCTAAAAAAGTTCCATAAGTATTGGCAAATATGTTTACCAACACCCAAGCTATCAATAATCTGCAGTAATTTTTCTAATAATATATTATTATTATACGCCCCTTTAATATCAAGTAAACACGCAAGAGTTGAAAGATTCTTTGTAAAGCCTATATCTGACACCACAGACAATTTTGTAGGTTTGGAAGAGATACCATTCCCCCTTTTTGTTGTTTTCCAAAGATTCCTTTTTTATTTTATTTGTTTATATCAACGTTGTGCTCAATATTTTGCTACCATGATTTTGCAAGTAATATAGTATTGTTTAATGTAAAAGCACTTTTCAAGTTTGTGAATGTGAGGCACCATGGACTATGGTTTGTTTTTTTTTATACAATATATAACTTGTTTGACATTGCGAGATTGGCAGTTGAGAGTTTGTCATGCTCACTCAAATGTCTTGCTGATGGTGGCGCGTGTTGTTGGGTCATTTGGTTCCTTTCAATATGGTTGAGCAAAGTGGGGCTGATGCGCGCGTCATGCTCGTGAACGGGGGCCGTCAGTGGAGACTGGTTGCTTAACTGTCTTATATTTTAATTAATTTTACATTGTACTCACATGATAGAAGCAACATAAATATGTAACGAAGAAATGTAACCCATATATTATGATTTTATTGCAATTTTTAAAGAAAATTATGTAAGTTAAAGTGCCTCAACACTGTTTCAAAATTAATTTTTCAAAAATTTTGCTCAAAGTTGGTAATATCGATATTGGCCAAAAATTCGTGGGATCAGTTGTACTACCAGATTTGAACAGTGGAATTACTTTGCTAAGTTTCATAAAATCAGGAAATATACCAGATGTGACACAAGAATTAAAAACAATCGCTAAGAAAGGTGCGATAAAATCTGTTATTGAAGCTACAGTATATACTGATAAACCCCGATGATTGGCAGTTTTTTTTACATCAAGATCCTTAAAAGATTCTATAATGTCTTTAGCAGTCACAAACGTAAATTCAAAGTGTTTGTCACATTCTGGAACACATTCTTTTAGTATGGCGTAAGCAGAAGTGGAGGAAGAGGACAAAGTTTTTGTTGTTATTATTGGAATATTAGTAAAAAAATTCTCAAACTCAGTTGCTACCTCCAAGTCCGCCTTTATATCTTTATAGTTAATTTTAAGATGGAAATCGCAATTTTGTACTTTGGTTCTTCCAGTTTCAGAATTTATAATTTGCCAAGTTGTTTTGATTTTATTTCCATAAGATTTTATTTTCTTTTTAATGTGTATGGCTTTTGCTGAGGAACAGGCTCTTTTAAAAGTTTTTGAATAATATTTAACAAATTCTTGAAAAGTTTCATCATGGTTAGGTATGTGTTTTTTCCTGATACAATTCATACATTTTTTTCCCTGCTTTTATAAATACCTGGGGCTGCCCAGTCACTAAATATAATGCGGT
Organism: Sesamia nonagrioides; assembly: GCA_017933935.1. Lineage (NCBI taxonomy): Eukaryota > Metazoa > Arthropoda > Insecta > Lepidoptera > Noctuidae > Sesamia > Sesamia nonagrioides. The sequence continues at coordinate 232,341 of JADWQK010001857.1, read as the reverse complement.
CGCTAACAGGTAATGTTTTTTTTTTTTGTGTAAACTTTCATAAATTCCGGGTCGGTATGACGCTGAGCTTTTCAATTAAATTATTTTTAAATTGTCCTAAACGATTTTGGTATATATGGTATCTATGGGTATGCAGATGACAGCACAGTTGTAGAGAGATACCTGCCGGATGCCCGGGCTAGTAGGGAATCAATCCGGTCCGAAAGAGAGGCCATGGTTGAGCGAACGAGTGTTGCACTGCAGGCAGTCTCCGAATGGGGCAATGCCAATCTTGTAGCATTCAATGCCGCCAAAACACAGGCGTGTCTTTTCACCGCCAAAAGGAGCCCGTTCACCTTGGCCCCTACTTTTCGGAATGTGTCCTTGGAGTGTTCCAACCGCCTTCAGCTTTTGGGAGTTGAGATTTCCTCGAACCTTAACTTTGGGCGGTTCATTGAGTCCAAGGCCAAGGTGGCTGCCAGGAAACTTGGCGTTATCGCAAAGGTCCGGCAGTACTTCACACCTGGGCAGCTTCTAATGTTATACAAAGCACAGGTCCGTTCGTGTGTGGAGTACTGCAGCCACATTTGGGCTGGTGCTGCCAAGTGTCACCTGGCCACTTTGGATTCAGTGGAGAGACGTGCAAAGAGGCTGATTGGTGACCCTGATCTAACTCGAGTTGGTCTCCAAAGCCTAGAGCACAGGCGTAGAGTAGCCAGCCTTTCGGTGTTCTATAGGATGCATTTCGGGGAGTGTGCGAGGGAATTGCATGATTTAATTCCCCCATCTCCGTTCCACCAGCGGACGACCCGTCGTACGGCTGGTTTCCACCCTTACGTTGTTAACACCACTACGATCCGGACGAAGCGCTTCGCCTCCTCCTTTATACCGCGTACATTGAGGGACTGGAACAATTTGCCCGCGGCGGTGTTTCCGTCGGACTACAATTTGAGTGTCTTCAAGGCTAGAGTGAATAGGCTCTTAATAAACTAGTGCGCTTTACCATCAACGATTGCGTCACTGCTTACCATCAGGCAGGATTGCGGTCAAGCGCTGGTTTATAATTTGTAAAAAAAAAAAAATAAAAATTTCATTTACAGGAACAAAACTCACAAGTTTTCTTTGAGCAAAAAAAAAAAAAACTCTCTCACTCTCTTTTCAGACCATGGTCCATAGAAATAAATAATATAAAATAGCAACAACATTATATAAAAAAGATTCATGATCATAGTTTATAATTCATAGAAAAAAATACTAAACTCCCATACAACGAACGTGATTTTTTTGCCGTTTTTAAAGATGAAAGACCATTTTGAAAGAGAAGAATGGTACGGAACCCTTCGTGCGCGAGTCCGACTCGCACTTAGACAGTTTAAAAAAAAAGATGAGGTAAAAGAAATTTTGTTGTTTTAATGTAAATTGACTTTAATTTGAGGATCAGATATAAAAGTAAAAAAAAAAAAAGTGTTTCAAAGGTACTGGGTATTTATGTGTCGAAACCTTGAGATTATGGAGGGTTTTAAAATAAAATAATAAAACAGGTGCCCATGTGGGTAGGTGACCTAATGTCCTCCAATCGTCTTCAAAAGAATAAAAAAATCGTCATTCATCGTCGTAAATTCGATACGAAGAAAATAAGAATAGGGGTAAAGAAACCGTTGCTAGGTACCAAGTAGTTTACGCCTAAAAGACAAATGTTAACAACCTTTTCTACATAGATGATTTTCATAAAAGTAATAATCCTACTTCCTACTAATGCAAAGAGTATATTTATGTTTAGATATTTATGATTTGCATAAACGCTTAACTGGTCGTGCCTCGGAAAGCACGTTAAGCCGTTGGTCCCGGTTGCCATACGAACATCTCGTGGCAGTCGTTACGGGTTGTTGGAGCCCTCAAAAGTCTAACAATTGGTCTAACTGCAATGCTTACATATCGTCTTCGGGTTGTGGAGGTCAGACGGCAGTCGCTTCACGGAAAATATCGAAGCTTAGCCAAAATCAGCAGTTAGACTGGTAAAGCGGACCCCAGACTCCAAAGCTCAAAAAGCTGCGGATGCGACTGGGATTAACGCTGAGATGATAATGATGATGATAAACGCTTAAGTGATCAGACACATGTAAGTTAATTTGCTAATAGATTAAATTTTTTGATACTTATATGTATATTATACTTAGCCAATATCGGCCGCCGGCAGAAGTTACCACCTATCAGAGAAAGTTTTGCCGCCAAAGAGATTTAAGATAAATAGAGAGGGCATATGTCAAAATCGCATAGAAAAACTGTGATCCCATGGCTCAGTTCCACCATCCAGTACAATATAGCAAAATTAGATCGACAATTGGATACATCAAATAGTAAAAATGAAATAATTTTATATAAAATATATTCAGTTATTGGCCAGTAGGTGGCCAGTGTGTTCTATGTTGCCAGATCTTATTCAATACCCTAGTATAGTTCAAATCGGGTAAATAAATATTGAAAAATAAACAAATTAAGTGAAACTTGTCTTGTACAAACACCAAAAACTGTTTTAGAATTTTATTCGCTACTATTCATTTTCCGTGACCCGTCTATTGGCATTTTAGAAGTGTTATGCTTACGAACTATTAAAACACTCAGTTTATTGCGATTTTTGGCTTAATAAACTAGTGCGCTTTACCATCAACGATTGCATCACTGCTTACCATCAGACGGGATTGCAGTCAAGCACTAGTTTATAATTATTAAAAAAAAATAGACTTTTTAGGCCATAAAGCGCATTTTGTTTTGCAATTTTCGTTTGCATTTCTTTTTTAGCAAAATTATTCTTTTTACACGTTTGTTTGCAAATATATTTAAATGGCAATGCAAAAGACTGTGGTAGGGTTTGTATCATTTCGATATAAAGTTATCGATAATATTCAAAGAAGTTACTACGATGATGTTTTTTCGCATTATGATAACTGGAAACAAAAAATTAGGAAGCAGACAAATTAATTATAGGTATTTCAATGTTTACAAGTTTCTTATTTATATAATTCTTTTAATATAACAGGCGTTAAAGTTTAAAATTGTCGATTAGTACTGAAAATGTAAATAATTGTTCATTTTTTAATTTTTGAATAAATCATTTAATCAATATGGTAGTAGGCCATAACATCGGCTGCCGGCAGAAGTTACCACCCACCAGACAAAGTCTTGCCGCCAAAAAGTTAGCATGTAAAAGTCGATAATCATGTAAATAACAGGAGATTGGAAAACATGAGTTGTGATAACCCTTAATTGGTTTGTTTACCTCTATTCTTTATGGCGCTTGGCGATGGTATAGTTATGACTATAATAAGCCGTTTGCCGTAAGATGTTGCAAAACTCGTCGGTCTTCCAAATAGTCTTATTGTAATATGAATGCGCGAAAAAAATGATCGGCCCGCTTTCATGGTCGGTATTGCGTAGTTGCATACCACAGTTTAATTGAAGCGATTGAGATTATGAATAGGGCATGATTCTTTGTTTTGACTTTAAAAGGTTAGGAAGTGTTTTGTGTTTATGAATATAGTTTAAGTAATAGCCTTTCTGTATTATACAATATGTAAAGAAAACCCTGTCCGATCCGTGAAGGTATTGTTAGGTATCTATAACTGATTCTAATAATGCCAACAAAGCCGGGCTAAAGTTTAAAAAAAATCCCCCTAAAAAAATAAATATTATTTTGAAAACGCGAGGTAACTTAATGCATGTGCGATAAGCAACCCCTTCCGCGGGCGGCGGGGGGCAGGGCACGCGGCACCTATGACGTGGTCGCATCGCAATAATACCGGAGTTGTCACTTTTTTAAAAATTACCAATTTTCGGCGAAATTGGAATTAATTCCCGGGAAAAAAGGATTATTTCAAAATTCATTAGTATTGTTACTATGATGATTATGTAAAATTTTATATTATATTTGGCCATGCGTTTACCTAACCTTTATTATCCTTATGGGTCGGACAGGATTTTCTTTACATATTGTATAGGTTGCATTTTGGAGAAAGCGCGGGAGAATTGCATGACTTAACTCCGCCATCTCCGTTCCATCGTCGGACGGCCCGTCGTACGGCGAGTACCCTTACGTTGACATCGCTATGATCCAGACGAAGCGTTTCACCTCTCTTTTATATCACTTGCATCGGAGGACTGGAACAATTTGCCTGAAACGGTCTTCCCATTTGATTACAATTTAAGTGTCTTCAAGGCTACAGTGAATAGGCGCTTAATAATCTAACATTGCTAACCATTAGGCGGGATCGCGGTCAAGCATCCATACTAATATTATAAATGCGAAAGTAACTCTGTCTGTCTGTCTGTCTGTCTGTCTGTTACGCTTTCCTGCTTAAACCTCTCAACCGATTTTGATGAAATTTGGCACAGACAATCTATAGACCCTGAGAAAGAACATAGGCTACATTTATCCCGGAAAAAAAATGATATTCCCGAGGGAAATCTAAAAAGCGCGATATAACCGAACTCCACGCGGGCGAAGTCGCGGGTGGAAAGCTAGTTAGTTTATAATTATATAAAAATGTGTGCGCTGTGTTTCACACGCGCCTTTAAAAAATGTCAGCACGTCGTGACGGGGTCCACGAAGACCGATGCCTGGGTCAGGGTTGCGAGTTGGTTGAAAAGAAATCGTGGCCCTGGCACACAGGCAATTGAAGGAACACCGGTGCACTTTGCTTCAGTCAAATATAATTATTTGTCTAGTCTCTGGTATTATATTTAATAGGTACATTATTTATTTTGTATTATTTAACATGAAATCGGACATAGAGTATAAACATTTTTCTCACAAGATTTTTAATTTGTTTGTAAATGAGTGCTTTATTAATAATTTCAAACCAGTTGATAAGCTACAATTCAGACAGTTGGTATCTGGAGCAATGGTTAGTCACGTTAAAGTTTGGTGCCAACTTGTGTTTGAAGTACTTTTTTCTTGTGCTGTACAAACTTGGCACTGTTCAAATATTTAACTCTTTAATAAAATCCTACTGGCACGCTTTGTAATCATCATACCACTGTTGGGCAAAGACCTCTCTCCATAACTTCCAGATATTTTGTTCCAGGCCTATAGTAGACAAGTGGTCATTTGTTTGGACCAGCTTGTCTTGCCATCTTCTACGGAGCTTGCCGCGATGCCTTCTAGCTGTGTCTGGGCTCCATGAGCTGTGCCAGCCCAGTCCCACTTAAACTTAACAGCTATATAAGCAACATCAGAAATCTGTGTTTTGGTGCGCAGTGTGGTGTAAGAATATGGTCTGTCAATTTGCCAATAATACTGTGCTCTATCGCACGTTGGTAAACTTGTAGTTTAAAATTTTCAATGTTTGTCAAAGACCAAGGTTTTTCTTTTATGTAGGAAACTTAACAAATGACCTCTCCTCTCGCTCTGGGCGTTTATTTATTGACTCACCCTCGTCCCTTCGCATGACAGGCTCCGTGGCGTAGCGGTAGCGAATGCGGTCACTGCGCAAGGGGGCGCGGTTCCGCTCCCCGCGCAGTGCAAATATTTGTACGCATGAATATGATTTTTTTTTTTATGATTATAAACCAGCACTTGACTGCAATCCTGCCTGTTGGTAAGCAGTGATGCAATCGTTGTTGATAAAGCGCGCTAGTTTATTAAGCCCATTCACTTAAAAAAATTTAGTGAATAGGAAGGAAGACGGCAGTTGAGCAAGGTGGTACAAAGTTAAACCCAACAACACGACCAACGATGCGCGCCAGAGGGAGATTGATGTGGAGACCCTCCACGACCAAACTCCCGACACAACAACATTTGTCGAATCGTACCTGGCACACATCGCAACACAACTGCTCAGACCCGTCCTCCGTACGGCTTCACCAGACATCATGCCGACGACCGAACACGACGAATCGCTTGGCGGCAAGACTTTGTCTGGTGGGTGGTAACTTCTGCCGGCAGTCGATGTTATGGCCTACCACCGAGTGAAATTTTATTTGCACTGGCCTGGTCGTGCCTCGGAAAGCACGTTAAGCCGTTGGTCCCGGTTGCCATACGAACATCTAATGGCAGTCGTTACGGGTTGTTAGAGCCTTCAAAAGTCCAACAATTGCAATGCTTTAAATCGCCTTCGGGTTGTGGAACTCTGACGGCAGTCGCTTCACGGAAAATATCGAAGTTTTGCCAAAATCAGCAGTTAGACTGGTAAAGCGAACACCAGACTGCAAAGTAGAAAAAAACTTTTAATGCGACTGGGATTAACGCTGAGATGATGATGATGACGACGACCCTTGTCCTTTCACTTGCCTGTGCGCCAGAGGACACGGTATTTCTTTAGAATAGTTTAGAACAATCCGCGTTAATACCAAGGCTGGTATCTATGGTTCAGAATGGAAATGATGGTGTAGTCCAGTCAACAACAAAAGTCTACTAACAATCTAGTTATCGAAATCTTAGTTATAGAAAAAATCTATAGTAATAAATAAAACTGAAGAGTTTGTTTCGCATTACTTATTAATCCAGGAAGGCTTAAGGCTATAACACTAGAACTAAGAAGAAGGAGAAGCTAGAACATCACGCTGCGACCAATAGGAGCGGAGCATATAAAAAACACATTGAAACCTACGCGGATGAAACCACGCGGCGCATCTAGTACTTGATTAAAATCGAAACCGAAGTGAAATTCAATTAAAAAGATAATTAGAATCAGAGTGCTGTACGCTAATTCCCACTCTTTCTTCTTTATCTTTTTGTTTCTATTAAGAAATGCCAAAAGTAGGTACCTACATTAATAATAATAATAAAGCTTTATTTGAAATTTCTTACAATAAGGTTAGATGTTACTTAAGAGCTAATATTTTAGGTACTATGATTAGTATGTGACTTTATTATATGAACCCCCTTCGGGTGAAAGCCTCCTCCAAGGTATTCCATCTCTCTTTATCTAGAGCAGTATTCAGCCAACTTTGACCAGCTATCGCTACTATGTCGTCGACCCATCTGGTGCTTGGTGCAAGATGGTACCTATATTACAGAACAGTAAATAAATGTTTAGTTTCGTGTTAATCCAATTTAGTTGCTGAACGTAGAATAACAGTTTAGTTATGATAGGCAGGATATTGCCTGACTCTTGACGTTGCCTCTTGCCATATTTTTTGCATATTATGAGATTCATGAAGGACAGCCTCCGTGACGTAGCGGTAGCGGACGCGACCGCTGCGCAAAGTGGCGCGGATTCGATCCCCGCACAGTACAAGTATTTGTATGCATGAATATGAATATTTGCACTGGTCTGGTCGTGCCTCGGAGACCACGTTAAGCCGTTGGTCCCGGTTGCCATACGAACATCTAGTGGCAGTCGTTACGGGTTGTTGGAGCCCTCAAAAGTCCAACAATTGGTCTAACTGCAATACTTCGATGTCGCCTTCGGGTTGTGGAGGTCAGACGGCAGTCGCTTCACGGAAAATGTCGAAGTTTAGCCATTTCAGCAGTTGGACTGGTAAAGCGGACCCCAGACTCCAAAGCTGAAAATGCTTTGAATGCGACTGGGATTAACGCTGTGATGATGATGATGAGATTCATGAAGGTGAAACTGATAGTCCGATATTTCGATGCATAAGTTTGCTAATACCTAAATGTGTGGTATTGTTTATATGCAATATCGCCAGCGACATTCTTTGCATAGCGATTATTTCAAGGTGAACGAGCCAATGACCGACTAATTGATTATACATTGCGTAATTCAGGTATTTTTTTTCCAAAAAATGCATGGATTATTTGACCTGCCGAACGATTAACTAATAAAGCTTGGGATTGACAGGGTCATGGGTAGTTTGAAGGACATACCGTGGCCCCTAGCGCACAGGCAAGTAAAGGAACACAGGTGGGTTTTAGTCAGTAAAAGTCTGACACGCCCTTCCGCTCCGCCCAGAGCGCGAGATCACTTGATGATTGAATATTTTCACTTTGTTTTATAGTTATAAACCAGTGCTTGACTGCAATACCGCCTGATGGTAAGCAGTGATGCAATCGTGGATGGTAAAACGCGGTAGTTTATTAAGAGCCTTCCTCGGTGGTAGGTCACAACATCAACCGCCGGCATAAGTTACCACCCACCAGACAAAGACATGCCGCCAAGCGATTTGTCGTGTTCCGGCATGATGTCTGGTGAAGCCGCTCGGAGGACGGGTCTGAGCAGTTGTGTTGCGATGTGTGCCGGGTGCGATGCGCCAGATGGTGTTGTGTCAGGAGTTTGTTCGTGGAGGGTAGCGGGATCCGAAGCACGGTTCTCCGCTGGCCGACCGCAGGTAGTTGGGGGCCCAAGTAGTGTGCCAGCCACATACGAAAGGCTGCCCCGCCAACTGCGAAAAATCCCAGGGTGGCCCCATCGTGCCGGTTGGCGACCGGACGAAAGGACCCGATGGCAATCCCTGGGGGGGTTCGGGCGTCCCCGCAGTCTCCAGAACAATCTCCCTCTGGCCCAGCATCGTTGGTCGTATTGTTGGGTTTATCATTGCATCACCTCACTCAACTGCCGTCTTCCTTCCTATTCACTCAGTATATAAACTTAATATGAAAAGTTACAAAAGGAAAAGTTGGTGTGCACAGCGGGCGCACGTCCTCTCGTTCATAGTGCACCTCTCAAACATCCGAGGCTTGCACTCCAATATCGATGCAGTCCATTACCACCTTGAGACTGAAAAGCCCCACCTACTTTTCTTGACGGAGACCCAGATCAGATGTCCGACTGACGCGGCGTACTTCGGCTACCCGGGATACTCTTTGGAGCATCATTTCCTGCAGCGTGCCGGGGTCTGTGTGTATGTCCGCAATGACATCTGTTGCCGGCGCCTCCGTCACCTCGAAGACCCTCACTTCTCGTCCCTATGGCTGTTAGTTGACACTGGTGTGGACAAAATTGTTTACACCTGTGTCTACCGATCGCACAGCGGTGATCAGGGGACAACTCGTTTATTTGACCACCTCAGTGAGGCTGCTGACAATGCGCTGCATCGGCACCCTGACGCTCAGTTCGTCGCTCTAGGGGACTTCAACGCCTGCCACTAGGACTGGCTCTTCCCATACCAGAGGACCGACCACGCTGGGAGAGAAGCGCGAAACTTCGCGCTTTCTATGGGCCTTTCCCAGCTGGTAGAGCAAGCGACTAGGGTGCCTGATGTAGTTGGGCATACTGCCAACTGTTTGGACCTTCTGCTGACCACTGATCCGGACAGATGTGTTGTAACAGTTTCCTCACCGTTGGGAACTTCAGACCACTGTCTGGTGAAGTCTGTAACGTCCTTCTCCCCACCAGGTCACGACTCTCGTGGTGAACGGCGAATGTGGCGATACAGGTCAGCGGATTGGGATGAGATGCGCTACTTCTTTGCGTCTTATCCTTGGCAGCAGGTCTGCTTCTCCTCTGACAATCCTTCGAGCTGTGCGGACGCTATAACCGATGTGGTGCGTCAAGCTATAGAGTATTTTATCCCATTCAATGACGTGCCCGTCGGTGGCTCGGCTCGCCCATGGTTCAATGCCGATTGTGTCCAAGCTGAACAGCGTAAGCACACGGCATTTCTCGCCTGGGTTGACGCTCGTGACCGCGGAGCTCCGGATCTAAGCTCAAAGAAGAGAGCCTTTAACCGTGCTGCCAAGTCCTACAAGAAGGCGCTCAAGAAGGCTCGCTTCGACCGCATTACCCATATTGGCAACAAGTTATCTGCGCAGCCATCCGGTAGCAGATCTTTTTGGTCCCTTGCTAAATCGGTTGAGGCGAACTTCTGTCGGCCCTCACTGCCTCCGCTGGTTAGGCCTGATGGAACACAGAGAGAAAGCAGGTCTCTTTGCATCTCTCTTTGCCCATAATTCGCGTCTTGATACTGGCAGTGCTACTCCACCTAATTTACCTCATTGCGGAGCTTCAATGCCTGAGGTTCGCATTAGAAACAAGGAGGTTCTGAGAGTACTGTGTCGTCTGGACGTGAATAAGGCTAGTGGTCCGGATGGTATACCAGCGATTGTTCTTAAAGCATGTGCGCCCGAGTTGTCTCCTGTATTGACGCGCTTGTATCGCCTCTCATTTAGGACTGGTATAGTGCCCAAGTCCTGGAAGCTTGCTAACGTGCAGCCTGTGCCCAAGAAGGGTAGTCGTGCCGATCCTGCCAACTATCGGCCGATTTCGATCACCTCCATACTTTGCAAAATTATGGAGCGTGTATTGAACTCGCGCCTCTTGGCATACCTGGAAGGTAACGATCTCCTCAGTGACCGACAGTACGGGTTTCGCCGCAATCGGTCAACTGGGGACCTACTAGTGTATGCCACTCACTTGTGGGGCGAGGCCCTCGAGAAGAATGGGGAAGCGATTGCTGTCTCCCTTGATGTCTCGAAGGCCTTCGACCGGGTTTGGCACGCTGGCCTTTTGAGTAAGCTTCCAGCGTACGGCATTTCCCCTAGCCTGACTGGCTGGGTAAAAGACTTCCTGACTGAACGGTCCCTCCGAGTTGTTGTCGACGGATGCTCTTCTGAGCCCATGTCAACTAATGCCGGTGTTCCTCAGGGGTCTGTTCTCTCTGCAACTCTGTTTCTGCTACATATTAACGATCTGCTGATGCCCGGTATCTATGGGTATGCAGATGACAGCACAGTTGTAGAGAGATACCTGCCGGATGCTCGGGCTAGTAGGGAATCAATCCGGTCCGAAAGAGAGGCCATGGTTGAGCGAACGAGTGTTGCACTGCAGGCAGTCTCCGAATGGGGCAATGCCAATCTTGTAGCATTTAATGCCGCCAAAACACAGGCGTGTCTCTTCACCGCCAAAAGGAGCCCGTTCACCTTGGCCCCTACTTTTCGGAATGTGTCCTTGGAGTGTTCCGACCGCCTTCAGCTTTTGGGAGTTGAGATTTCCTCGAACCTTAACTTTGGGTGGTTCATTGAGTCCAAGGCCAAGGTGGCTGCCAGGAAACTTGGCGTTATCGCAAAGGTCCGGCAGTACTTCACACCTGGGCAGCTTCTAATGTTATACAAAGCACAGGTCCGTTCGTGTGTGGAGTACTGCAGCCACATTTGGTCTGGTGCTGCCAAGTGTCACCTGGCCACTTTGGATTCAGTGGAGAGACGTGCAAAGAGGCTGATTGGTGACCCTGATCTAACTCGAGTTGGTCTCCAAAGCCTAGAGCACAGGCGTAGAGTAGCCAGCCTTTCGGTGTTCTATAGGATGCATTTCGGGGAGTGTGCGAGGGAATTGCATGATTTAATTCCCCATCTCCGTTCCACCAGCGGACGACCCGTCGTACGGCTGGTTTCCACCCTTACGTTGTTAACACCACTACGATCCGCACGAAGCGCTTCGCCTCCTCCTTTATACCGCGTACATCGAGGGACTGGAAGAATTTGCCCGCGGCGGTGTTTCCGTCGTACTACAATTTGAGTGTCTTCAAGGCTAGAGTGAATAGGCTCTTAATAAACTAGTGCGCTTTACCATCAACGATTGCGTCACTGCTTACCATCAGGCAGGATTGCGGTCAAGCGCTGGTTTATAATTTGTAAAAAAAAAAAGAAAGCCTATTTACTTAACAAAACTGAATGAATAGGAAGGAAGACGGCAGTTGAGCGAGTTGGAGCAATGTTAAACTCAACAACACGACCAACGGTACTGCGTCAGAGGAAGATTGATCTGGAGACCCTCCATGATCAAACTCCCGAGTCCCGACACAACAACATTTGGCGAATCGAACCCGGCACACATCGCAACACAACTGCTCAGAATCGTCCTCCGTACGGCTTCACCAGAGATCATGTCGGAACACGACGAATCGCCTGGCGGCAAGACTTTGTCTGGTGGGTGGTAACTTCTGCCGGCAGCCGATGTCATGGCCTACGACCGAGAAATTATCATACTCCAAAAAAGCTACAGGTTCTATAATTCCTCCATTTCCGTTCCACCATCGGACGACCCGTCGTACGGCGAGTTTACGTTGTTGACATCACTGCGACCCGGACGAAGCGTTTCGCTTCCTCTTTTATACCGCGTACATCGAGGGACTGGAACAATTTGCCAGCGACGGTGTTTCCGTCACATTACAATTTGAGTGTCTTCAAGGCTAGAGTGAATAGGCTCTTAATAAACTAGCGTGCTTTACCATTATTGATCGCATCACTGCTTACCATCAGGCGGGACTGCGGTCAAGCGCAGATCAAAGCACGCACTAGTTAAAGATAGTTACATAACGGCACCTCTGTGCTAATTTACGTATACATATATTATTTTGAAAATGAGATAACGTTTTTGTAGTATTTATTTTCAGTTGAAACCCTCCAGAATGGTTTGATATCATACAAAAGGTAGGTACCTACTGTTTACGCATTGTGTTTATTATGCATTAGTCACTTAGTGCATTCAATTACATTTTTTTACGTGGTAACATTAATTCATTCGCCAAGCGATTCGTCTTGATCCGGCATGATGTGGTGAAGCCGTACGGTGGACGGGTCTGAGCAGTTGTGTTGCTATGTGTGCCGGGTACGATGTGCCTAATGTTGTTGTGTCGGGAGTTTGGTCGTGGAGGGTCTCCAGATCATCCTCTGGCGCAGCACCGTTGGTCGTGTTGTTGGGTTAAACATTGCATCACCTCGCTCAACTGCCGTCTTCCTTCCTATTCACTGAATTTTTTTGAGTGAATAGGCTTAATAAGCTAGTGCGCTTTACCATCAACGATTGCATCACTGCTTACCATAAGGCGGGATTGCAGTTAAGCACTAGTTTATAAGTATTAAAAAAAAAAAATTGTGATGAATGCTTTTGTATCCTGTACATCCATCCTTAACTCTCCTACTTCATTCATATAACGTGAGAAAAGAGACAATATGTGTGACAATCAGCGCTGTCAACGTCAAAGTGGCAAGTGATTATCTTTGACCAGACTATCGCAAAGGAGTTTTTGACGGGAAGGGTAAGATGAATATTCGCTCATTTTTCATTGGACTTTTAAATTATTTATAGTGTCGTTTACTAAATAAAAGCACGTGATTTATGTAGTAAAAAGTGCATTCAGTGAATAATTCATAAAGAACATTGAAATATCGCAGCATAGTGACCCCGTCATGGCTTTACATCAAATCATTGGCGATATCCGCCATTATTGTGAAATAATTTTTTTAGAGAATTTCTATAATTTGTTACACGTGTTATTGGAAAAATTGTGGTATCTAACCACAGAGGCCATTGAAGAGTTGAAGTAGTATTCACTCTAAAGAAAAGAAAGAAAGACTTTCGCAAAAAATTCTGAACACCCGTGTGCACCTCTACAATTTATGATTTAACCGCAAATGCTAGCCGAAAATACTCGAATCCATACTAATATGTATTATAAATGCGAAAGTAACTCTGTCTGTCTGTCTGTTTGTCTGTTACGCTTTCTCGCTTAAACCTCTCAACTGATTTTGATTAAATTTGGCACAGACAGTCTTTAGACCCTGAGAAAGAACATAGGCTACCTTTTATCCCGGAAAAATTTGATGTTCCCGAGAGAAATCTAAAAAGCGCGATATAACCGAACTCCTTTCCGCCCGCGGGCGAAGCCGCGGGCGGAAAGGTACTATATACATTTCGCGTGATGTTACGTTGTCAGGTGATGTGAAATTTTACAGTGAAGCTCCTGCCGATCTTCCTTCAAGCCACGTGAGTCATTACCTTATATCCAATCACCCTTCAACTTAAATGTGTTTATTAAATTCGATACAACAACTTACAATTAGAAATTAAATTACAATTTACATGTTGCGCGAATATCCTACACCTATAACACAGTATAAAAATATACAGTAGGTCGACGCCTTTGATCTCATGTAAAATGCCGACATCGTCTAGACAGTAACGCATTGGCCAGGGTTGTCACAAATAAACAATATATATGAAATTATGTATTTATTGCAAATCAACATCGACAGCTGTATTATATTTAATTAATTTGCTATTTTTACTAAGGAAACAACTTGAGACAGATTTAAGTTATTTAGATGGCATTTTCGTAACCAGCACCCCAATCCACCTCGGAATTAACACCCATATCATATTAATATACATTTAAATTGGCGTCCGCCATCTTGGATTTCAAAAAGGGTGGCTTTTTCGTAACAAGCACCCCAATTATACTCAACATTGACACTCATATCAAATTATAAAAAAAATGACGTCCGCCATTTTGGATGTCAAAAATGGTGGCTTTTTCGTAACAAGCACCCCAATTATACTCAAAATTGACACTCATATCAAATTATAAAACAAACAAATAAAAAAAACAAACATGCCCTTAATGATAGATACCGAGCTACGAACATCGTTTTGTTCGCAGCTCGGGTGCCGCTTACCCGCGTCTCGTCCCTCACACCCCGCACGATTGCTCTGTCTAGACATCTTCGTTGGACGACTGTATGATATTTAGACTGTGCCTATACAGTCCACATTACTCCATCATCATCTTTCGTAGCCGGAGCACACTAACAACAACAGTTACACATTGTATATTATTTCGTAATATACAACGTGTAACAAAAAGGGTATATACATACCAAGGGCATGGCATCTTTAGATGATATCAAACGATATCGGAAGGGTTTCAACTCAAAATAAAATATTAAAAAAATTGGTACCAAATATTCGGTTTCGTGTTTCTTAAAATCAAATCATAACAAACGTGGCAGCACACTACATACGTTAATAACTACTCGTTACCCGTCACGTTACTTGCCAAAATCCGATAAATGTCTTCAATATCTCTATGCGACTAGTATGATAGTAGCCTATCACAGGCGGTGTTTTTTCTCACAACTTCCTAACTTAAAGAGATAGGATTAAAAAACCCTTCCAATATCGTTTGATATCATGTAAAGATGCCATGCCTTTGTTATGTATATACCCTTTATGTTACACGTTGTATATACATGCATAGGTCGATGACTGCAATCAATCAAGCTCAATAATGATCAAGCTACGCTTGCCTAAGTTGGTTTGAGGATGGGTGCCTCGGAAAGCACGTTAAGCCGCTGGTCCCAGTTGTCATTTGTACATCTTTGACAGTCGTTACGGGAAGTCAGAAGTCAGAAAGTCTGACTAACAGTCACACCAAGCCACCGTATTACCCAATAACTGGTTTGTGGAGGTTGTAGGTCATACAAATATTTCATTCGTGCGGGAATAGAACCCGCGACACGCAGCGCAGCAGTTAATAACTTAACCACTGCGCTAATCGTGCGTTGAATTTTTTAACTATTTATTTTTTATTATCTCCCTACGCTTCCGCTTTAATTATTACCTCCCTCTGGCGCAGCATCGTTGGTCGTGTTGTTGGGTTCAACATTGCATCACCTCGCTCAACTGCCGTCTTCCTTACTTATCACTCAGTTTTTTTTAATGAATAGGCTCTTAGTAAACTACCGCACTTTGCCATCAACGATTGCATCACTGCTTACCATCAGACGGGACTGCGCTCAATCGGTAGTTTATCTTTATATAAAAAAACAAACTCACGATTTATTACAACCCAAATTATATTTTTTTTAATTCGTTTTTAAACGCGTAATCAACATTTACTCTTTAACCCTTTTAGTTTTATGTATATGAATATCCCAACAACACATAGCGGCACATTTTTTTTCTTTCGCAAGCACGACTGCCATAACTGTTAACAAAGAGACAAGGCGTGTATTACCTACGATGTCATGATTTATGGTGTAAAAATAGTGGTTGTGAACATAGCAAGGACAGACCTTTCACTTAACAAAATAATGCTAAGTTTGGCGCAGATAATAATGCAACTTGAAGACTGGAAGTCGTGGTGGCCTAGTGGTTAAAACACCAGCCTCTCAAGTATGAGTGTGCAGGTAGGATTCCAGGTCAGGCAAGTACCAGTGTAACTAAGTTATATGTTACTTTCTAAGTATACCTTGAATGCTAGTGACTGATTAAAAGGTAAAGGAAAACATCTTGAGGAAACCTAGACTTTAAGTGTGAAATCGCCAACCCGCATTGAACAAGCGTGGTGATTGCGCTCAATCCTTCTCTGTATGAGAAGAGACCCGTACCCAGCAATGGGACGATAAAAAAAGGTCAATGATGATGATGAAAACTGGCTACTTACGGACACTTTGCTCGTAGAATCGATGGCCGATGGGGCAGTAAGGTTCAGGAGCGGCGGCCACGTACCGGAAGACGCAGCTTAGGAAGGCCCCCAACAAGGCGGACCGATGACCTGGTGAAGGTCGTGGGAAGCCGATGGTTGTGGGCAGCATAAGATCTGTCATCGTGGAAAATCTTGGGAGAGGCCTTTGTCCAGCAGTGGACCTCTGTAGGCTGAAGAAGAAGAAGAAAGACTGATTTTGGTTCCTTTGTACACAAACTAAACTAAATTTAAGTTCCGTTTCATTCTTTCTCCTTCCTTAACAAAAAGACAGAAGATATGTATTACTTTACTGCTGTCAAACAAAGATATAAATAAGTAAAATAAGTCAAGTAAGTTAAGTATAATAAGTTTATTGCATGTACTATGTATAATATATGCATAATAAGAAAATATCACGAAAAATTGATAAAATTAAATATGCAAATTTAGTCATTGTTTATTGTTTTGTGTCGGTATTAACTTTAGCAAAAAATTAGGGAATTGATGATTTCCACTGGACGGGTTTGCTTGAATCGTCCACCGGTGGGCCGCGTGGGGTTTAACCTGTTAATGTTCAAGAAAATCTCTGTCCGTTCTAAGGTTGCCTGGAACAGATTGCATTATCAATAAGCTCATTGTGTATTTTATAGTGTTGAATGAAGTTTTTAATGAATGTTTGTTTTAGGTGTACAATATACAACAGTATTATTTGTTTATATGAAACCTGAAACACGTTTCCAGTATTTTTAAGTAAAGAATCTATGTACAAAATTTCAAAAAGATTACAATCATAAACCACACAGTTATGAGCTTGCTATTCTATTTGGTTGTCCCAACAAAAACATGGTCAAAGGTCCGCTCGTGCGGGCGAGCGCGGGGCATTGACCTCTGGCGTCAGCTGTTTTGCGCGCGAAGTCTATTATCTATCGTAACGCTGCGTGCGCGCGCTCGGTATCCTAACAGCAAAAATTTCTAAATGTATTTGGGCAAAAAATATAACATGGTGTAAAAATTTAACACTACTACAATCCGGACGAAGCGTTTCGCCTCCTCCTTTATACCGCGTACATCGAGGGACTGGAATAGTTTGCCAGCGGCGGTGTTTCCGTCGGACTACAATTTGAGTGTCTTCAAGGCTGGAGTGAATAGGCTCTTAATAAACTAGTGCGCTTTACCATCAACGATTGCGTCACTGCTTACCATCAGGCAGGATTGCGGTCAAGCGCTAATTTATAATATATAAAAAAAAAAAAATTTAAACATCAGTTTAAACCCAGATCCAGACGGACTCTTTATTTTGTGTTAACCTTTTCATCATGACTGCTATCAGAACCATGAAACAGCGAAAGGAAACAGGCTTAATATCATGGAACCGAAAATTCAAAGACGTGACATCTAGCAACCGGCAATGGGCTTCGTGACGGATTGCAGAAAACTCTCTTGTGGAGACGAGGCTTGAGGCTCAGGAGTGAGAATCATCATCAACCTTTTTATTGTCCCACTGCTGGGCACAGGTCTCCTCTCATACAGAGAAGGATTGAGCGTAATCAACACGCTTGCTCATTGCAGGTTGGCAATTCCAGACTTAAAGTCCAGGTATTGTCAAGATGTTTTTTGATGTTTAGGAGTAAGAATACTGAGTCCTCGAGTGGAGACCGCGGCTCGGCAAACGTAGCGTAGGACGCCCTTGGGCGACATGGAGCGACGACATCAAAAAGGTGGCTGGTAGTGTCTGGCGGAGAATTGCTCAGCACCGAGCTTGTTGACGTGCCATGAAAGAGGCCTATGTCCAGCAGTGGACGAGTAAAGGCTGATGATGTTGATGATGAATACTAAAGGCTGATTTTTCTACACATAAGTACGTATAAATACGATTACCAGTTACAAAGTTTGTACTTATACTTAAAAAGTTCTAAGTTGTGGTTAGGCGAGTAATTATAAACAGGCGGTCATTCATTCTTGACACACTAAACTATGTTGACACAGGCTTTAAACAAAGCCTTCAAACTATTCATTTTGTGGTCTGACATGATTCCGTTGTGGTATAAAAGGATGACTTCATTTTAAATACAAAACTGTTCAACGGTTGTACAAAAGTGTTACTAAACTAAAATAAAAAACTTTGTAACTATGATAACTTCTTTGTTAAGAGGGAACTCTAGTGCTTTCTCTATACAAACGTATTCCGCTATTTTCCACGAAGAGCAATTTTTTTTTTGTACAATTTTACATCGTGATTATACGTACCTCTACAATATGTAAAGAAAACCCTGTCCGCAAAGACAGGCTAAACTTAAAAAAAAATCCCCCTAATAAAATAAATATTATTTCGTAAAAAGAGGTAACTTAATACATGTGCGGTAAGCAGCACCTTCCGCGGGCGGCGGGGGACAGGGCACGTGGCACCTGTGACGTGGTCGCGTCGCTATTCGCTTATAATAATACCGGTGCTGTCATTTTTTTAAAAATTACCAAATTTCGGGGAAATTGGAATTAATTGCCAGGATAAAAGGATTATTTCAAAATTCATTAGTATTGTTACTATAATGATTATGTAAAATTTTATATTATATTTGGTTAATTGTTTACCTAACCTTTATTATCCTTATGGGTCGGACAGGGTTTTCTTTACATATTGTATAATCTGATTTTTTCAGAAACTTAATAAAAGAAATACGATACTTCAAAATCGCGAAAAATAACCCATTTATTCGGTGACGGTCAGATGACTATTAGACAAACGTGATAAGTTTTTGACAAAAAAGAAAATAATAGAAGCATAGGTATACTTTTCCTCTAAATTTTGATATAAAAATAATTGAGATCTGTTGTGTTTTGAAAAAGAAAACAGCGGAAGACGAAACCTCTTTTGGTCAACGTTTTTGTAGGTAAAATCAGCCTGAGCTGCAACTGTCCTTTTCACACTTTACCGGGAGCAGCATGACGGCAATAGTTTCTTCAAATACCTATTTTCCAAATTCCTCGGCACTAAAGTCCCCTCTCAATTACTAAAACAGTTTTGAGTCTATAAGTACTAAATACTCTCCCAGTGCTTACTTGTTCTTGATTTCCTGTCCTGTACCTGTTACTGTCTCTTGTGCTAACCTAATATTGTCCGTGGAAACTTTTAATTGGCCTTCTTTCACTAACTATCTTCTACCTGTACCTATGTATGCTAGCTGTAAGTTTCCTTAAAATCGATACAAAAAATAATCTTCTACCTGTATATATGCCAGCGGTAAGTTTCCTTAAAACTTATACTAACATATAAAGCTGAAGAGTTAGTTTGTTTGTTTGAACGCGCTAATCTCAGGAACCACTGGTCTGATTTGAAAAATTCTTTTTGCGTTTAATAGCCCATTAAACCAGGAAGGCTTTAGGTTATATAACATTACGCTGCGACCAATAGGAGCGGAGCATAATAACTAACTACATCCGAGCGAAGTCGCTGGAGGCCGCTAGTGTAAAAATAAAATAAAATAGATATAATAAAGAAACCAGTTCCTGCCTATATTTATTCTTATTCTTTATAACAAAAAGAATCCGTTATGTTCAGTGAGAACTTGCATAGGTGAGGTAAGGTCAATATTGTTTTGGTTTTTTGGTATTTTGACTGGAACGATGATTTACGATTACAATATGCTACTTGCAGTCGACGCCGTTCAATTTTGATTTCTAACACAGTATTGACAGGTCATATGTCATGGTGGCCTAGTGGTTAAAACATCAGCCTCTCAAGTATGAGTGTGCGGGTTCGATTCCATGACTGATTACAAGATTAAGGTAAACATCTTCTCTCTCTCCATCTCATCCCTCTCTTTAAATCCGAAATCTCCAACCCACATTGAACAAGCGTGGTGATTACGCTCAATCCTTCTCTGTATGAGCGGTGACCTTTTTTTTTTCGGGGTGGAAATCCTCATAGGATGTCCGCCGCCCTAGGGTGGGCGACGGGGTCTGTCAGACTTTTACTGACTAAAACCACCCCGGTGTCTCTTCTATCACGAGCGCGCGTGGGGCCGCGGGAGTCTAAATTCTTCCGCAGCCCCACACTCTCGTGCTGGCCCGGTCTGTCCGGGCCTCGTCTCCGGCACGGGGTAGTGGGGTGTTAAGCTACCCCGTGCATCGCCTCAGAGGCGCGCGCTGACACTCGCGTCGCCTCCGCCTCGGGGTCCATCGAATAGGGGGCGGGGACTTCCCCATGTCCCTCGCCCCTGGACCCATTCATGGGGGGCGGAAGAGGGCGTTATCCGCCCTTCTTCGGCGCCCGGTGCGTCTTCAGCGGCCCGGGAAGGGAGTTGAGATCTCTCTCTCCCGTTCCGCAGCTTCCTTCTGCGACATCACGTCCTCGCAGAAAGACACCACCGCGTCCCACGACTCTGCGCTGCCGGCCATCCTCCGCACTACTGCCGGCAGCGTTAGGTCGTCTCCTATTTCATTTGTGAGGACACGGCGCTGCTCGTCCCAAGCTACACACTCGGAGAGCGTGTGCTGCGCCGTGTCCTCCCCGCATTGGATGCACCGAGCGTCCAGTACAAGCAGTGCAAGCAGTGGTGGCACCGAGCGTCCGGCTCCCTGCCTAGGCGACACAGGTACTTGCCGAAGCAGCCGTGCCCCGACAGCACCTGCGTCACCCTGAACGACAGGGAGCCGTGCCTACTCCCGAGCCAGTCGTCGAGTACTGGCCGGATCGCCTCGACGGTAGCGAGGCGATAGGGCGCATACGCCTCTGCCGCCAGTCCGCCACCAGGACCTGAAGGAGCTCCTCTCGGCGCAGCTCGATCTGCCGCTGCGCCGGACTGGAGCCCCGTGTCCGCTCTTCCTCGCGCCATCGGTACAATGAAGCGAGTACTTTCGCCTCTAGGTCCCAGGGCGGGGATCCGGCCAGGACGCAAGTCGCCTCGTAGGAAACCATGGCCTCCGACTTGTCAAGGGCCACCTCCAGGCCCAGGCGCCGGATGCGGGTCACCACCTATGACACCGCAGCCGTGGCTATCAACGTCGCTTCCCTGTGCGAGCTCCCCCGGGCAGTGACAAGCGTGTCGTCCGCATAACACGTCAAGTCGGCGCCCGACGGGAGCTCGCCTCTCAGCACCCAGTCGTAGCCGATGTTCTACAGGAGCGGTCCCAAGACCGATTTCTGTGGAACACCGCACGACATTTGGTGCCGACCGGCATCGTCACGTCCCCGATAGATGACGCATCTATCCTCCAGATAAGCTCCTGCTATGCGGCGGAGGTAGGGAGGCACCCGATGGTATTTCAGGGCCTCCCTAATACAGCTCCAGGGTAGGGTGTTGAAGGCGTTGGAAATGTCTAAAGACACCGCCAACACCACCCGACCCCGGGATACCGTATCCTCCGCCAGGGCTCTCACGCGCATGATTGCGTCTATGGTGGAGCGCCCCCGACGAAAACCGAACTGGTTGTCGTCCAGGTTCGGCCCGTCTCCGCACAAGTGGCCGACGAGACGATCTGTATGTATGTACTCCTTCTCTGTATGGGCGGTGACCTGTGCCCAGTAGTGGAACGATAAAAAGGTTGATGATGATGATGATGATTGACAGGTCTTTTCACCTAAGTTATCGCAGCGAGATGTTGCTGAACACAGATTAAGCTCATTTTGTAGAATAAGTTTAAGTCATAATATTGCTTCCGGGTGTTCTCAGTCGAAAGACGTCTACTGCTGGACACAGGCCTCACCCTAAGATCTCCACCACGACCGGTCCCGCGCTTCCGGCATCCAGCGATTTTCCGCGACCTCAGCCAGGTCGTCGGTCCACCGTGTCGGGGGCCTACCCACGATGCTTCTTCCGGCGCGTGGTCGCCACTCGAGAACCCGTCGGCCCCATCGAGCATCCGTTCTACAGGCAATGTGCCCGGCTCACTGCCACTTCAGTGTTGCAATTCTTTGTACTATGTCGGTTATGTCGGTTACTCTCGTTCTTCTCCGTGGACACAACCTTGTGGAATTGGAAGTGCCGTACTACAGAAATGACAATATTACATTGTATTGGGATCGATCCATCATCACTGACAGGACTAAGCCAAGAGCCTTATTGACTTAAACCTGTCAGTGATGATGGACCGATCAGAGCGGCCGTAATGATTGTTGATGTCTTGACATGAGTTGCAAGGCTGTCGACAGATGGGATGTGGATTGAGCAATCATTGTACCGATAGTCGTGACTGGTCGTGACAGCCAATGGCTTAATAGCCAAGAGCCTCGACCAGCACCTCAGGAGGCTCTCGTTAGCCAGCTGGGGCAAGGGCTAGTATTTCCATTGCCGCTACAGCAAATACTAGAAATATTTCTTTTTTACCTATATTATTTTAATGGCGTATATTTGTAATATCTTTTGTGCGTGACTACGACTTTTACTTGATCGATGTCATTTGGCCATTTTCTTCACATGAACCTTTAAAGTTCTCTTTTTACAAAAACAGTTTCATCCGTCTTCTTACTCTACTTTCAAGACTACCTATTTTATTTTATTTGTTTATTGGCCTATCTATAATTGTTACACTGTAACTTAACTGTTTAATACAGGTAAGGTTTAATACAGGCAATTTAATGCGATAGACACAGTATACACGACTATGATTAGTCAAGATAATTAATAAGGAATCAAAGAACTATGGGTAGATAAAATTATACTAAATAATTGTTATATTCATATACGTTCAACCTACTACCGTTGAATCAAACTTGCATGTGACGCCATCTGTGAATGAAGTCGTAATCTAATATGGTAAAGCGCTCTCTATTGTGTATATAATTATGCGTGACTGAATTGAATACGTAGTTCACTCACTGTCGTAGAGATGGCGTTGAAATACGTTTTTACTATCATACGTATAGAGAGTAGGCAGGATAATAAGTTTTTTATGTTGAGGAGCAAATGTGGTATAAATATTATATCGGCTACGAAGAACTGAGGCGTACTTAGTACCAATTAATTCCTTCTTTGTCCACTTCAAACGCAAACTTCTACACTTAAAAAAAATTAGATACAGTACCTACTAAATTCAATTTAAAATTCTCGTTAATAAGTCCGTCTTCTCGTTAATAAGTTTGTCTACCGTAAACAAACAAATACCATCTGTTATGACAAATTAATAACTTCGCGAACTCATCCGACGAACTTATATCCGGAATAACAGAAACAGTTAATTTGTAAATTTCAGCTAACTAGGAAAGTGTTGAAGTGCTAACTTCACGGTAAAAGTTTTTCTAAGCGAAACGAGCCACGCCGTTGCCCATTAGAAGTACGAAATTAATTTATTGAGTAACTTACGGGAGTTTAGGATGATAAAAACCGCTATTTGACAAAAGTAGGTACGTTCAATCGGTCATATCGGTTTAGTAGCTAAGGCCACTTTTAAATGACCACAGTTTCATCATCATCATCATCCCAGCGTTAATCCCAGTTGCATCCGAAGCCTTTTCAGCTTTGGAGTCTGGGGTCCGCTTTACCAGTCCAACTGCTGAAATGGCTAAACTTCGACATTTTCCGTGAAGCGACTGCCGTCTGATCTCCACTACCCGAAGGTGACGTCGAAGCATTGCAGTTAGACCAATTGTTGGATTTTTGAGGGCTCCAACAACCCGTAACGACTGCCACTAGATGTTCGTATGGCAACCGGGACCAACGGCGTAACGTGCTTTCCGAGGCACGACCAGACCAGTGCAAATATTCATATTCATGCATACAAATACTTGCACTGTGCGGGGATCGAACCCGCACCACCTTGCGCAGCGGCCGCGTCCGCTACCGCTACGCAACGCAGGCTGTCAAAATGACCACAATTAGGGCTGACAAAGACCTTGTAGCTTTTTTCAAAATAATGTTTTATAAAAATATTTTATTAAAAAAAATTAAAATTATTTTTTCTGTTTTGAAATTCTCGCAATTAGAAGAATGTTCACCGTGTGATTTCCACCTCATCTGTTTGTCAAAAATACCTAAAATTTTCCTATAATCTGACAGATTTTTGTCATTTTTTTGATGTGGACACTAGATTTTGATTGTTTTAAATTAGGAGTCTGTTTCTTTTTTCTCTCTTTATTTGATTTGGGGACTTTTACACTAATGTGTATGCCAGTGCTGAGAATTGGCCTTATGATAAGTTCTGTTAAAAGTAATTTCATGTTAAGCAGGGATGGGTGTTTTACTTATTTGTTTTATTGGGTAATAGTGTTAAAAATTAAAAAAGTATACACATACCCGTTGTGTCACTCACTGTATGTTCTATCAAAATATGCGAGTTATTCCATTGATCAGTTTTCTTTCAATTCGTTTATAATAAAAATAAATAAAATGATTTTTATTTCAGACCAGATAATCCAAAGAGTGTTACTAACGTCAAAAATAAAAACAAGCATTACCTAGCGTTAGAACCTACCACCCTCTGTATAAATTGTTTTATAATTGGAGAACCGAAACTCTCCGATACAGTTGTAACATAATACCTACATGCAAACATATTATATATAGCTACTTAACAAATAGTATGCATAAATAAACATTAGAGTGAGTAAATAATGTACCTTTATAATGTTAAATCAATTCCAAATGTTTCGTTAACCCTTTTGGTGTTGTTTTAAACTTCATTTCAATGCCTATAGAGTTGATTTTTAAAATGTTACAAAAACTCTTCAATTTGTAGCGTAAAATTAACTTTATTCTGTAGGAGCTAAAGTTATTTTTCCATAATATGCTAATATTTTTGGTAAATAAGTCGTGATTGTACATAGATTAGGCTTACATACCTACTCTCAAAGTATTTAGGGGAGGCCACCTTTTAACTAAATTCATGTAATTTAGATCGATTATTCACAACCTTGAAACTTCCAAAAAGTTGTGTATACCTCCAAGCCTTATTAAAATACCGCTATGTTTTCACAACTTCGACCGTAACCGAGCTGAAACCGAAAACAGTTCTCGAAATTAAGCCCCTGACATACCGCCACACTTTGCATAAACAGCCTCTTTATCAAAACTCCGGATTATATTTCACTAAAATAATGCAGCAAATATTAATTCTGGCAATTTGTTTTAATATATTTGCAATTTACAGCGCAATATTGCCCATCCCTGGCTATAAGTCGGCTTTGTAACGCAAATATAAATTGCGCCTATGATAAAGTGATTAGCAATTTGTTTTGAATGTGCTACTGTATTTTTTTTGCAGGCGTATAAATATTTTTGGTTTTGGTTAGTCCATTACGGTTTATCTACCTAAGCGTTTTTTAAATGGTCATAACATTTCATTAATCTCATCATCTGCCTAGCCTTTTTTCCCCATTATGTTCCGATTGGTTACCAGTTAGAGAAAGCAGTGGTGGCCTAATGGTATCGACCGCAACTTACAAGTTGTAGGTCGTAGGTTTTGAACCCCGTTAGGCGATTTCATCATCATCAACCTATTTATTTTATCGTCTTACTGCTGGGCACAGGTCTCCTCTCATACAGCGAAGGATTGAGCGTAATCACCAAGCTTGCTCAATGCGGGTTGGCGATTTCACACTTAAAGTCCAGGTTACCTCAAGATGTTTTCCTTCACCTTCAGTCATTGGTGTCCAAGATATACTTAGAAAGTACATATAACTTTAGAAAAGTTACATTATTACTTGCCCGATCTGGAATCGAACCCGCACACTCATACTTGACAGGCTGGTGTTTTAACCATTAGGCCACCACGACATGTCAGGCGCTTTACTTGGTGTAAATTATTTCATCACAACTGCTCTCAAAACGGCTATGGAAAAGATCGTGAGGAGTCCTAGAGCCAAACACATGTATGTCTAGAGCTATGACATGTGACATCTACCAACCCGCAGTGAGTCAGTGTGGTAGATTAAGGCCCACTCCCTCTCACCGAGAGGGTTTTTGTGTCCCAACAGTGGGAAAATTATTGGCTGATTATGTATGAGAGGTCTTTTACTTGTCCTTTTGGCACGAGACTGATATTAAAAAATGACAGCCTCCGTGGCGTAGCGGTAGCGGACGCGGCCGCTGCGCAAGGTGGCGCGAGTTCGATCCCCGCACAGTGCAAGTATTTGTATGCATGAATATGAATACTTGCACTGGTCTGGTCGTGCCTCGGAAAGCACGTTAAGTCGTTGGTCCCGGTTGCCATACAAACATCTAGTGGCAGTCGTTACGGGTTGTTGAAGCCCTCAAAAGTCCAACAATTGGTCTAACTGCAATGCTTCGACGTCACCTTCGGGTTGTGGAGGTCAGACGGCAATCGCTTCACGGAAAATGTCGAAGTTTAGCCATTTCAGCAGTTGGACTGGAAAAGCGGACCCCAGACTCCAAAGCTGAAAAAAAGGCTTCGGATGCGACTGGGATTAACGCTGTGATGATGTTGATTGATATTAAAAAATATTACTAGCGAAGGCAGAAACCTATCATAATAAATAACATTTAAACTCTCTGAAGGCTGACCGGGCAAATTCAACACCACAAAACACAAGAAATTACTTAGTTGGATAATGGAATCCTCTAATAAATGATGTGCAGAACAAGAAGCGAACAAATGGCTCCAGGGTGCAGGGGTCCTCGCGGCTTTATTAATCATTTATCGAAGCATCCGGCATTTTTTAGCCAGGAGATAAAAAAATTGCGTGTTATTTTATAGTAATTGAATTCGATCCATTTGATTCGGAGAAAAATGATAACTCAGAGTAATATTTTTTTAGTTATTTGTCACAGAATAATATATTTTATGACTAGCGCTTTAACCAAGAGAAACTACAATTCTTACTCTAGAATCAACTATACAGATAGATGGTGGGTGACTCATGAAAATTGATTTAGGTGTTTACTGTGTTTAGCTATAGTTGATAATTTTCTCATTTCTGTTATTATAACGATTAATTTTATAGTATTGTTTTATACAATTATAAACTATACCATCGCCTAGCTCCGTAAATAATAGTGCTATGCAAATCATAAATATCTAAATATAAATAAACTGCTTACATTGGTAGGAAGTAGGATTATTACTTTTATGAAAATCATCTATCTGGAAAAGGTTGTTAACATCTGTATTTTGGGTGTAAACTACTCGTTGCCTAGGAGCGGTTTGTTTACCTCGATTCTTTATCGAATTTAGCTCAAATATAGTGCTTGACCGGAATCCCGCTTCATGATAAGCAGTGTTTTAATAATTGATGGTAAAGCGCTTTAGTTTATTACGAGCCTATGCACCCAAAAAAGACTGAGTGAATAGGAAGGAAGACGGCAGTTGAGCGAGCGTCCACAGCGGGGGGGACACGGCGCGGCACACCACGGCGAGGTATTTTGTGTGTTATTTAGGTTAGGAATAGTTGCTTGGCTAATGGTATTATGTTGTTATAATTCTGAGTTCTCCTGGACTGTTGTCCAAGAGGTAGAAGTTAGTGTATTTTAAAGATAACATTGACAAAGAAAGAAACATATTGATAGAATATGTTGATATCTGTTTCCAAGGAGTTTCTTGTCCGATTCTTCTCCTTGAATGACCTAGCTTGCGAACGGACAACTAGATTTCTGATGAATTTCCGACAAGCCTAAATTGAAATAAAATATCTAGTCTTGTCTGTCTGTGCTTTACTTTATAAAACCCTGTTTCCCTACAAGATATATTCGTATAAACATTGACACACTAAATCACTAACTAGTTGCTATCCTGATGTGCAAAGCTTATAATAAATAAGCTTTGATTTGACAAATCAGACATATAAAGGTTTAAACCATTACATACCACACATATTTACACATACTTATAATTTTATATACATATAGGTTTGTGTATTACCAAAGTCAGAAAGAAAATCTATTTCGCGCATCAGCCCCACTTAGCTCAACCATATTGAAGGGAACCAAATGACCCAGCAAAACGCGCCACCATCAGCAAGACATTTGAGTGAGCATGATAAACTCTCAACTGCCAATCTCGTAATGTCAAACAAGCTATATATATATATATATATAAAACCACATGTACACATGACATGCAAACAATGTTGTAAGTCCTGAAAACTAGAAACAGTTATACAAGATGTTTTCGTATTTCAACCCACCCATTGTATTTTTAAGAACACACTGACACCATTATGATATTCTTGAAAAATACTATGGATACAACTCTAGCGCTGTTCCAAAAAATGCTCATGTTAACACTTTACAACAAAAATGGCGGACAACAATTCGCGCCAAAAGTGTAATAACAATGTACTCTCAAAATAGTATTCTTCACGTTGCATAACTGCTGTATAACGCGCTGACGATGTAAGTAAACAACTTTATGACCACTACATTACACGAAGCGTTCTCTGATGTAAAGTTATGATAAAGAAAAACAAGTAATGTTCAGCAAAGTTTTTAAACTGTCGAAGTTTAGCTGTTAGAAATGATTACTGGTGTTTTATTGAGTTAAAAGACTTAATGGATCTTAACATTTCCGAATACAATAAGCCTTATAATTTTTGAAGTCAGCCTTTGAATTTTGACGGTATAAGTTTTTATTAAATTATTTTCGTAATTCCCTAGACTGACAGCGGATCTAACTGAAAATTAACAGTTATTGATCAGGCCCCAGACCCGTCCTCTGCGGGATTATGGATCAATCCTGATTAAAACTGTCAATAGGAATACAAAAACAGATGCTGTCGAAAATGTTCTACAAAGAAAAGGAAAAGAGAAGTATTTTCGGTGACTCTTATAGAAAGATGACAAACTAAACTAAACACAATAATAAATCAAATTATATAAAAAACTGCCCGACCCGTATCCGCTTCGTCGGGCGGTAAACATTTTTACTTGTGATGAAACCCGATTACCACGAAAAAGTCTTATTTTCCGGGCAAATACTGAGCCTATGGCACTCACAAATAACGTGGAATTTTATTGGTAAAATATTTTTCAAAATCGGTTCAGTAGACCAGATAATACCCTCTTTACCCCACTAACCTCTCACCTCTTTATAATATTTTTATATAGTAGAGATAAAAAAACAGAAAGCCTTATATCAGACAAAAAGTTCTACGATTGTTCCTTTTGATAGCTTAGGTCCTAAGTCTAAGCCTTGAGATAAATGTATGAAATAACAACATATCAGTCCGGATTAATGATGACAGAGATTAAATGGATGCCAACTATTTCAAAAGTTAGTTAATTATCTTTATCTGTAAAAAAGGCACTGTTTTCTGGAATGTAGGTACTTATAAAGGAAGTATTGTATGTCAGTATCTATGGAGTTTCTCGCTCGTTCTTCTCCATAAGAAACTAATGAGCTTTGGAATGGGCAACTTTTTAAGGGTCCTTTTTTATAATTATAAACTACTGCTTGACCACAATCCCACCTGATGGTGAGCAGTGATGCAATCGTTGATGGTAAAGCGCGTTAGTTTATTACGAGCCTATTCATTCAAAACTAAAAAAAAAAAAAAAAACTAAGGGACTAGGAAGAAAGACGGCAGTGATGCATTGTTAAACCCAACAACACGACAAACGATACTGCGCTGGAGGGAAATTAATCTGGAGATTCTCCACGACCAAACTCTAGACAGAACAACATTTGGCGCATCGTACCCGGCGCACATCGCAACACAACTGCTCAGACCCGTCCTCCGTACGGCTTCACCAGACATCATGCCGGAACACGACGAATCGCTTAGCAGCAAGACTTTGTCTGGTGTATGTTAACTTCTGCCGGCAGCCGATGTTATGGCCTACCACCTATAACAATTCAAAATGCTTGTAAATATTTTATTTGAAATAAATGCTTTTAATTTGTGTATAAAACATTACTTAGCGACAAGACCGCCCATTTTCACCCTTTGTAAAATCTTTATATTTGTGTTCTGTATTGTGTAACAACGAGCATTCGATTCTACTCTAATCTATTCTATTCAGTTTGAGTTAGCACAAAATCCACACGATCCGAGGCAAAGCTTATAGATACAAAAACAAATCCGAACTAACTAACCCATGTACCACAAGTCATTTATCATTTGTATCAAAGCCACCTCCTCTCTAGACTTCTAACTACCCGGTCTGCAGTGTTTCATAAACACAAGTACATAGTGCCAACCGTTTGATAGAGGAAGTTCGGTGGTACCGCAAGAAGTCATATAGAAGTAAATTAATGCAATAGCCAAGTACTAACACAAAGTGGGCTAAAGTGCCTGGAAGCTATGTAAAGCAAAATTAATGAAGTGTACGAACTGGTTTTAAGTATAATCTATGAGCTGCCGTTTGTACAGGTAAGTTTGGCTGTAGTGTGTTAAGAGTAGACAGTATTTTGTTTGCATATACGTGATTTGTTTTATGAGTGTGTGTGTATATTATTGAACTTTAACTGAATGGTGGTGGGAGGCCATAATATCGGCTGCCGGCAGAAGTTACCACTCATTAGACAAAGTTTTGCCGCCAAGCGATTCGTCGTGTTCTGCTATGATGTCTGGTGAAGCCGTACGGAGGACGGTCTGAGCAGTTGTGTTACGGTGTGTGCCGGGTACTTACCATCCGCCAAATTTTGTTGTGTCAGGAGTTTAACTTTCGATCCAGCCGTCCCTTGCTGTCCTCTCTAGCGACACCCTAAGCCGAGGTTCGTACCCCACAGGGGGTGCCCTTAGTGCGTAGTCGCCTAATTTTAAGTTAGTTTTAAGTGCCCCTGGCTGGAGGCTTTAATTTTTAATTAAGGCATCCACAGGAAAGTCCGGTTAAGTATTTACGGCCTCTAATGGCCACCTACGAGATGCCAAATCAAAAAAGTCGGGAGTTTGGTCGTGGAGGGTTTCCAGATCAATCTCCCTTTGGCGCAGCATCGTTGGATGTGTTGTTGCGTTTAACATTACATCACGTCGCCCAACTGAGGTCTTCCTTCCTATTCACTCAGTCTTTTTTTTATTGAATAGGCTCTTAATAAACAACCACGCTTTACCATCAACCATCGTACCATCAGACGGGATTGCGGTAATAAAGCACTAATAAAAAAAAAAACATTAATTAAATATTGATTCCTCATTACAGCTTTCCTCCAATGGAATACTTAGTTTAGACTCTGAAAGCCTACTACCTACTTACATTTTTCCACAAACTGAAAGTATCAAATTCAGTATTGAGACTGGACCAAATCATTACTTGACCAAACGTTTTATAACTTTGAAAAACATTTGAAAACTATAACACACGGTCAACACAGGCCGAGCCTCCCTCATCAATAGGGTATTTCACTAAAAAAAACTAATTAGTCCGTCAGACAGATTTCCAAAAAATACCAAACACGCATTTTTTCTTTTTTTATATAAACAAAAAATGAAGACGACACTGCGCGTTGAAAACTCGTGTGACGTCACTGGACGGTACACTTTTTAGCGACCAGTGACGTCACCAGCCACCACTCCTGATCTTTGATGCCTTTTATATTTGTCAATTTTTTGTTTATACAATATGTAAAGAAAACCCTGTCCGATCCGTGAAGGTATTGTTAGGTATCGTTAACTGATTCTAATAATGCCTATAAAACCGGGCTAAACTTAAAAAAAAAATCCCCCAAAAAAAATAAATATTATTTCGAAAAAGCGAGGTAACTTAATGCATGTGCGGTAGGCAACCCGATAGCCCCGCCCCCTTCACCCGCGCATACATGCGCGGGTGAAAGGGGGC
The DNA here is from genome assembly GCA_017933935.1 of Sesamia nonagrioides. Classification (NCBI taxonomy): domain Eukaryota; kingdom Metazoa; phylum Arthropoda; class Insecta; order Lepidoptera; family Noctuidae; genus Sesamia; species Sesamia nonagrioides. The sequence continues at coordinate 200,560 of JADWQK010001857.1, read as the reverse complement.
GGGGCATGCGGCACGTGGTCGCATCGCTATTCGCTCCGCCACAAATGGTGTTGTCAGTTTTTTAAAAATTACTTACTAAATTTCGGAGAAATTGGAATTAATACCCGGGAAAAAAAGATTATTTCAAAATTCATTATTATTGTTAGTGTGATGATTATGTAAAATTTTATATTTTATTTGGTCAAGTGTTTACCTAACGTTTATTATCCTTATGGGTCGGACAGGGTTTTCTTTACATATTGTATAAAAAAAGAAAATATACGTGTCTAGTATTTTTTGGAAATCTGTCTATCATCTAGTGTTCATTAGACTGATAACAACTATCTGAGAATAATAGTTCGTGGGCAGTTCATGACGTCACAGTTACTAAGCTATCTAGCAACTAACTTAGTTTCACAATGGCCCTGATTCTCTTGTTAACAAACTAAACTAATTGAATGTTCAGTTTATGTTTTTTTATAATTATAAACTAATGCCTGATTGCAATATCCCGCCTGATGAGTGATGGTAAGCAGTGATGCAATCGTTGATGGTAAAGCGCGCTAGTTTTTTAAGAGCCTATTCACTCAAAACTGAATGAATAGGATGGAAGACGGCAGTTGAGCAAGGTGATGTAAGCCAAACAACACTACTAAAGATGCTGCGCCAGAGGGAGATTGATCTGGAGACCCTCCACGACCAAACTCCCGACACCACAACGTTTGGTGCATCGTATCCGGCACACATCGTACAACAACTGCTCAGACCCGTCTTACGTACGGCTTCACCAGACATCATGCCGGAACACGACGAATCGCTTGGCGGCAAGACTTTGTCCAGTGGGTGGTAACTTCTGTCGGCAGCCTATGTTATGGCCTACCACCGATACAAATTGATGTATTTTTAATCAAGATGTTTTTAATCACATCTAATTTTGAAAGAACATAATATGTAATTTCTTGTACAAGACTACTGATTTTTATCTTCTGTCCTCTTTAAAATAAACGAAAAAGATGCATTGAACTTAAATTCAGTCATGGAACCATCAGTATCATAATCTTATAGGCTTCAGTTAGGTACTGTACTGTATACAATATGTAAAGAAAACCCTGTCCGATCCGTGAAGGTATTGTTAGGTATCGTTAACTGATTCTAATAATGCCTACAAAGCCGTGCTAAACTTAAAAAAAATCCCCCAAAAAAAAAAAATATTATTTCGAAAAAGCGAGGTAACTTAATGCATGTGCGGTAGGCAACCCGATAGCCCCGCCCCCTTCACCCGCGCATGTAACGCGGGTGAAGGGGGGCGGGGCATGCGGCACGTGGTCGCATCGCTATTCGCTCCGTCACAAATGGTGTTGTCAGTTTTTTAAAAATTACTAAATTTCGGGGAAATTTGAATTAATACCCGGGAAAAAAAGATTATTTCAAAATTCATTATTATTGTTACTGTGATGATTATGTAAAATTTTATATTATATTTGGTCAAGTGTTTACCTAACCTTTATTATCCTTATGGGTCGGACAGGGTTTTCTTTACATATTGTATATTGACAACAGCACATCATTCAAGGCACCATAATCTGTTCAATTTCTTTATTAGATTTGCATCTTTATTTATTTGTGTTATTTTATGTTATTTAATTAACAATGTAAAACTATTATTACAGGTGAACCTAATGCAATAGTGTAAGACTTATAATATTCTGCAACCACAAATTAAAACATCTAGAAATAATTATACATGTTTCGCTATAGAATTAGGGCTCAAGGTTGATTGGGAATGTTTGACAGTTTCGGGTAGCTTGACTTGCTGTCGTCCGTAGTGTTGAAAAATCTAGTTTAGGTATATTTACAGTGTAACGTAGAAATATATATTTAAAGTTTGGTTTGGGAAGATTAGGCTTCGGGATATCCACAAATTTGTATATTGAAACTTAAGATATTTAATAATAACTAGTACAGAATGATTTTATTTCCGTTTTTAGAAGAGTTTTCCTTGTAAATACTTACAAGGAAGCAACGTATTTTTTTTAAATAATTATAAACTAGTGAGTTGATACAAACAGTTGAGCCAGTTGATACAATGTTAAACCCAAGATCAACACGACCAAACGATGCTACGCTAGAGGGAGATTTATCTGGAGACTTTTCACGACCAAACTCCCGACACAACAACGTTTGGCGCATCGTACCCGCCACAGATCGCAACACAACTGCTCACACCCGTCCTCCGTACGGCTTCACCAGACATCATGCCGGAACACGACGAATTGCTTGGCAGCAAGACTAAAAAAAAATCATTTATTCAGCACAGACTTAAAAACACACAATAAATCTGTAATAAACACACAACAGGTAGCAACAAATGAAAAAATTTCAAATAGATAGTATAAGCCCCGATATAAAAAATTGCAGCAAAGTGTGCCTTGCAACTGCACCAAAAATTTCCAGTCCAGCAAAAATGACAGACAACTAGTGTCTGACGCTGGTCAAAAGTTATTAAGACTCTATAGCACAGCGTTTCCCAAACTTTGTTCTACTGTGACCCGTTAAAATTTCATACTCCTACTTCGTGACCCATTTAAGTTTTCGGACTGAACTAAAATCGGTAATAGGTAAAATAGAACACAAATATTGCTAACTAGCTGCACCGCACAGGTTCACCCGTGTAGGTTTCGATATGTCTTTTTTATATGCTCTGCTCCTGTTGGTCGCAGCGTGATGTTTTATAGCCTAAAGTTTTCCTAGATTAATGGGCTATCTAAGGCAAAAAGAATTTTTCAAATCGGATTAATTTTCTGAGTTCCTGAGATTAGCGCGTTCCAAAAAACAAACAAACTCTTCAGCTTCATATATTAGTATAGATATGTAGGTATTGTCTCATTAACCTTTTTTTTTATCGTCCCACTGCTGGGCACAGGTCTCCTCTCATACAGAGTAGGATTGAGCGTAATCACCACGCTTGCTCAATGCGGGTTGGCGATTTCAGACTTAAAAGTCCAGGTTTCCTCAAGATGTTTTCCTTCACCTTCAGTCATTGGTGTCCAAGATATACTTAGAAAGTACATATAACACAATAATACACGCGCGGGTGTAGAAAAGGCCACAAAATGAGACTGAAACAAAAGCTACCCACAACGCATGCGCATGAGTGAACCCCTCCCGAACCCCGCGCGCGCTTTTAGTTACAATACTACAATCCGCCAGCCGAGCTATCATAATTGCCTCGTTAGTCAAGAAATAAAATCGACCATCTCCTAGTACTTATCTAAAGTCGCAACATTGCCTCCGTAATGCTGCGACCCGGTATTTTTTTATGAGAAACGCTGCCCATATAATATGATGATAAAATGTATCTTTAATAGCGTCCAACACTTACATCGCTAATTTTCTTTAATACAGAAAATTTATCGATGAAGACAATTTCCCCCGTAATCTCATGAACGCAAGGAATCAGTTTTCTACTATGAAAATGTACAATTCTATAGTAAATATCACCGAACTGTTGCCATAACCAACACTTTTAGTACGGAAAGGTGCCATATTATCAATTGTACGTCATATTTGACAAGGGTCAAAGTGGGAGCTTTCATTAAGGTATCCGATGTCACAGTATTTCTTCGTGTTTTTTTTAACGTTTCTATGATAAATGTTTCTGAAAGTAGGTTTGTGTAAACACTTTTACAAGTCAATCATATTTGTTAAGACTTGATCCCTATCATTAAAATACGAAATCTAGCTTTAGTCCTAGCCTATACCTTTGAGTCAATATTTGTGTTTCGAATTATATATTGATTAAACAAGCCATCACTTTTTTTATATAGAACTGTTTCTATAACTGTTAGGTTCACAATTCAACAACTATCTGGGTGGTTTAAAACTAAAATATTTGTTTCTTATTAAGGGGGGATGAGTTCAACGTTTCTGAATATAAATATAATGAAAATAAGAAGTCTGAAACAAACTCAGAGTTCATAATTTGCCAGACATCTTGGCCACATTGTGTAGCAAGCTGAAGCTTTGGCCAAAAATAGACCAGCCTTTGGTGATGTGCGCTCGGACCCCATGATACTATCATTTCAATCCTAAATGGCTTGACGAGATTCTCACTTATACAATATGTAAAGAAAACCCTGTCCGACCCGCAAGGATAGTAAAGGTTAGGTAAACACTTGACCAAATATAATATAAAATTTTACATAATCATCATAGTAACAATACTAATGAATTTTGAAATAATCCTTTTTTCCGCGGAATTAATTCCAATTTCTATTATTTTAAGCGAATAGCGACGCGACCACGTCACTAGTGCCGCGTGCCCTGCCCCCCGCCGCCCGCGTAAGGGTTGTTTACCGCACATGTATTAAGTTACCTCTTTTTGCGAAATAATATTTATTTTTTTTAGGGGGATTTTTTTTATAAGTTTAACCCGTCTTTATATCCATTAATAGAATCAGTTATCGATACCTAACAATACCTTCACGGATCGGACAGGGTTTTCTTTACATATTGTATACCTAATTCTACCTAATTTGTAGAGGTTACTGTTTGTATGGGTGTCCGACGCTGCGCTTGCCGGTACGTGGTCGCTATTCAAGAGCCTTTCTGCCCCATTGGCCATCGGCTCTACGTGCTACGTGCCCCGCCCACTGCCACTTCAAACAGCTAATTCGCTGAGCTTTGTCAGCGACTTTCGTTTTTCTACGAATCTCCTCATTCTTTATTCGATCACGTAGAGAAACACCTAGCATAACCCTCTGCATAGCCCTCTGTGCGACCTTAAGCTTTCTTATGTGCCCCGACTAGCGCTGGATGCAGGCCGCGTACAACCAGTCTTTTTAGAAATGCTAGGGGGAGGCCTATGTCCAGCAGTGAACTTCCTGTACCTAATTATGATGATGATGACGGTTTCCATCAGGGTTTCTTCAAAATCATAAATTCAACGCATATTTATTACCCATTCGATTGACCCGATACCAAATATTTTGTTTTCTCCCATTCCTATTTCCCTATGACAATTATCATAACGGTAGTTACTTTCTTTCTAGCCATTCGTGATATCTAAGATTGACAGAATAACAAGAGAAGAATTCATCCTTACAGTAAGTATTACGTTTTTCCCAAGTGCAACTAATATAAAAATGTGAAAAAGAAGATTGTAAAAACACCGTCCGACTGGCTGAACCAGATGCTCCTGATGTCACTTTAACTATAGTTTTTATTTTATTTCAGACTGTTTTGTGTTATTAGACAAGTTTCTGAAGTTTCATTCCGCTTTATTATGGTCCGAAGGAAGGTGGATCAAGGAATCAAGAAGTTGGTAGAGATTATAATGGTGATTACAAAATTTACCACGTGGGTAGGTCATCATAATCTGTATACAACGTTATTTTTGTATATGCAAAACCCGAAATACATATTTATATATATATTTAAGCAAATTTGTATTTGATGTCTGGTGAAGCCGTACGGAGGACGGGTCTGAGAAGTGGTGTTGCGATGTGTGCCGGGTACGATGCGCCAAATGTTGTTGTGTCGGAGGTTTGGTCGTGGAGAGTCTCCAGATTAATCTCCCTCTGGCGCAGCATCGTTGGTCGTGTTGTTGGGTTTAACATTGCATCACCTCGCTCAACTGCCATCTTCCTTCCTAATCCTAAGTTTTTTTAAGTGAATAGGCTTAATAAACTAGTGCGCTTTACCATCAACGATTGCATCACTGCTAACCATCAGGCGGGATTGCAATCAAGCACTAGTTTATAATAATTAAAAAAAAATTGTTTTCTATATACAATATTTAAAAAAGGTATCATGAAAAACCACAAAGTTTGATGTCACAATGAGCCTGTTATCTTACCTGGTTTTCCCAACAAAAATATGGTCACCGTACCGCTCGACCGCACCTGCAGCGGCGCGGCTCGGGGGTTCCTGTATGACTGTGCGCCTAGGATCTATCGTCTACTGTGTGGTGCGCTCGGTAACCACACTGCAACAATTTCTAAATGTATTTGGGAAAAAATATAACATGATACAAAAATTATGGAAACGACTCAGTTGCTTATTCTGAACAAACTGTATTCATGTTTCGTATGAAAAATAACGTTGTATAATGTTACTTCTGCTGGCTTCCTCGCTGTGAGAGGAAGTGAGCTATATTTTCTTCTACGCGGAGGAAGAATGAGTTGGTAAAAATCACATCACATCACGTCTCCAATTTTTTGGTGCTAGGACGTGTAGATTTCTTCATGACGAATCGTTAGGGAATCGACTTTTTTTTAGAACCAACCAAAAATACATACTACAACAACTGCAACAATTCATACTAGATAAAAACTGCGAAGTCTCCTCTGATTTTTGTGTTTATCAGCGCTGAACGCTGCGCAAACTTGAAGTAAACGGGGCGCGACCATAGAGGGTGCTTCTTCTGACCGCCACACGTCGTGGTGAATGCACTCCTTGTCGAACTGGCCAGCTAGCGAGTCACGGCCACGTTTTTTAACGGTCACCAAATGTAAGTATTTAAAGTAACTCCCCGGGGAATTTAGGCTTTAAAATTCAGAACTAATAAAGTAAGGAAGTCTGACAGTGAATTGTGTCGCTTGTAGCACTTTAGTCAGAGGGATATACTCCGAGTCCCAAGGCATCACTCTATCGTATATTTGCTTATAATTTCTAATATATTGATATTTTAAAAACAGTCCACTGGATTCTTGTTTAAAATCTTTCGTGGTAGGCACATTGCCGCCATAAAGACGGTTATTTTACAGTTTTGAGTACAGTGTTGAAGAAATATTTCTACTGCTGGCAGAGTTAACAAAGTTGAATCAGCAATAGAATGATGGTTTTGATCAACTAGTACCCTAATTGCGTAATACCATATTACTATCAATTGGGATCATTTTGAAGCATGTTAATGTTGTTGAACTGCAACAAATGCTAATAATAACAATGGATTTCATTTAGAAAGCTCAACAATATTCATTGCGTTATTTACGTTGTTGAGCAGATACCTTTTCAAACATACTGAGCAATGGATTATCAATATGCTTTAAAATGGTTCCAATTGGTGGTACACAATTAGGATACTGGAGTCTAGACCTAATTAAGCTATATTTAGTTTGCCTAAGTCTGTTACTATGTGATATAATAATATAAAGTAGGTCGTAGATAAGTTCCAAATTACTGAAACGATTTCAATAAATCAGATATTATTTTTCTATTCTTTACTAGCTGTTGCCCACGACTCCGTCAGCGTGTTGATATAGAATAAGCGCCTGTTAAAATAATAGGAGCAATATGTACGTTCGCGTTTGCCCCCATTTTCGCAACATTTTTTCTTACTGCTCTGCTCCTATTGGTCATAGCGGGACGTTATATAGCCTATGTCCTTTCTCAGGTTCTAGACTATCTGTGTACCAAATTTAATTACAATTGGTTAGGAAGTTTTGGCGTGAAAGCCGGACAGACAGATAGATAGACAGAGATACTTTCGCATTTATAATATTAGTATGGATTTGTATCTACTAGATTTTCCGACGTTAATAACTTATGATCTTAAGATTTTCTATATACCTGACGTGGATAACGTTATCATTATAATAAAAGTTGCTCATTTGATTTCTGTAGTAGTGGGGTAAACGCTGTGACGTTCTTTTTGTAACGCTGGCACGTGGCCAGAGTCGTTTTGGAAAATGGAGATGGTCGAACGGTGACTTCGGATTCAGACGCCGACTAGGGCACTTCTCCGGGGCGAAACTGTCAGTTTGCCTATTGTTTAAGCATTGTTATTGCCAAGATTACAGGGTATATTTACACTTCTTAACTTCACCTACAAAATGGAGCCCTTACCAAGATGGTGACAACCCTATCGCTACGCTGTCGCTGACGTCGTCATACCAGAGTTTGGGGTGACATCCCTAGTAATGGAATGGAGTGAGATGGTTACATAATCATCATCATCATCATTTCAGCCGAAAGACGTCCACTGCTGGACATGAGCCTCCAAGGATTTCCACGACGAACAGGTCTGCGCCTCCCGCATCCAGCTGTTTCCCGCGACCTTCACCAGGTTGTCGGGCCACCTCGTCGGGGGCCTACTCACGCTGTGTCTTCAGGTGCGTGTCGGTCGTATCAGTCCTACGGGCAATGTGCCCGGCCCACTGCCAATTTAGTGTTGCAATTCTTGGGGCTATGTTGGTTACTTACGTTCTTTTGCGGATCTCCTCATTCCGGATTTGATCACATAGTGAAACCCCAAACATAGTCCTCTCCATTACAAAATCGCATCCCTCGTTACATAATCGCACTGCAGTAAAGATCTCACTGTGAAAGCTGAAGTGAAGTGATGTGAAGTAAACTGCCATTCCTGACATACGAAGGATTGTTACTGTTGATAGAACTATTCACCAATTCTTCACGATGAGGTCGACAGGTTTTAAAATCCTATTTTTATTGTAGTACAATAATAGTCGTAGATAACTTATTGATAAAATAATATTAAGGTCAATTCTTCTTCTTCAGCCTATAGATGTCCACTGCTGGACAAAGGCCTCCCCCAAGGCTTTCCATGCCAACCGGTCTTGTGCTGCCCACATCCATCGGCTTCCCGCGACCTTCACCAGGTCATCGGTCCACCTTGTTGGGGGCCTTCTTCCTCGTCTTCCAGTACGTGGCCGCCACTCCAGTACCTTACTGCCCCATCGGCCTTCGGTTCTACGAGCAATGTGCTCTGCCCACTGCCACTTAAATTTAGCGACTCGCAGAGCTATGTCGGTGACTTTGGTGCTTCTACGGATCTGTTCATTTCTGATTCGATCACGCAGAGAAACTCCGAGCATAGCTCTTTCCATTGCCCTTTATGTGACTCTGAGCCTTAGTATGAGGGCCATTGTGAGCGACCACGTTTCAGTTCCGTAAGTCTAAGTACTAAGGGCAATTAAGTTCACAAAACTAATTCATATTTTAACAGTTATGTACAGATCGAACAGGTTCAGTTGTATCAAAAGACCTTACATTCTAATCTTGACAAGTAACATGATTATGTGACAGATTGCATTGATAATTTGTGCAGGCGTTCATGTTTTTATCACTAGTTTTGTTAACTTTTCCGAGAGTGGCCCTATTACCTTCTTCACAAACTAAAGTAAGCTAACCTAAAATCATCATCATCATCTTAGCGTTAATCCCAGTCGCATCCGCAGCCCTTTTAGCTTTGGAGTCTGGGGTCCGCTTTACCAGTTTAACTGCTGAGTTTGGCTAAACTTCGATATTTTCCGTGAAGCGACTGCCGTCTGACTTTCACAACCCGAAGGCGATATCTAAGCATTGCAGTTAGACCAATTGTTAGACTTTTGAGGGTTCCAACAACCCGTAACGACTGCCACTAGATGTTCGTATGGCAACCGGGACCAACGGCTTAACGTGCTTTCCGAGGCACGACCAGACCAGAGCAAATATTCATATTCATGCATACAAATATTTGCACTGTGCGGGGATCGAACCCGCGCCCCCTTGCGCAACGGCCGTGTTCGCTATCGCTACGCCACAGAGGCTGTCAAGTGCTAAGCTAACCTAAAATATTATGTAATAATTAATCATCATGAACATAGAAACACGTCCCACTGAATACAGCACATTTACATTGACAATAATCGTGAATAAATTATTAATTAGAATTTGACTTGTAAAACATGTATTATGAATAATTTATGATTACCTCAACGGGTAACGACTGTAATATACATATTTACTTGTGGTTATGTGAAGGGACGGGTGGGTGTATTGTCTCTGTTTAGGTTTAAATAAATCTAGATTCCTGTTGTTAATGTACTACTGGTGTTTTATTTAATGATTAGGTAGGTACTAAGGCATCACTGCATGTCTGTTTGTATGTGTGTCACCAAGCGGTATCTTATGAATCGTGAAAGCTAGACAATTGAAATTTTCTGAGATGATGTATTACTATCGCTAATAAACACTGAAAATAGAACTTTTTCAATGCACCTTCAATTCCCTTTAGTCTCCTCTACTTTTCGACATCTATAAAGAGATGATAATAAAAACTGCCTTAGATTTTAGAAGATTAGATGGACGGGGTCACAATTGGCGGTAAAAGGGTATCCAACTTGCGATATGCAGATGACACGACCTTACGCAACTAGTGCCTGTAATATAGAAAACCTGCTGCATTAAATGGAAGCTACAAGCATGGAAATTGGGTTGAAAATAAATCGTGCAAAACAAAACGTCGATCGCGCCAATAACAACTTACCAGAAATCACACACAAAGGGAATTACGAGGTTGTCCAATCATACCTTTTCCTTGGGGCATTGATATCCAATAAGCCCAGGCGAGTGCATAGACTAAATCAAGCGGCGCATGGCGATCACTAGTTAAGCTATGGACAAAATGAGAAAGATTGGGGGTAATAGGAACATGAGTAAGCCCACGAAAACCAGGTTCGTGGATTGTCTCATATTCCTCATTTTTCTCTATGCTTCGGGGACATGGACACTTCGTGAAACCGAAATGAAGAATTTGTAGATGTGGTGCTGGAGACGGATGTTAGGAGTATCGTGGACCGAGTTTCGTACAAATGATTCCATGTTAAAGGAACACGGCATCAGAGAGCGCCTGTCATCTACAGTTCAGGCATGCATTTTGACCTTCTTCAGCCATGTTTCTCGTCGCGGTAGTGACTCCATTGAACATCTCGTGGTGCAGGGAAAGGTTGAGAGCATCAGACTACCTGGCAGATCACTAATGAGATGTACGGACCAGATTTTTGAGATCAAGGATACGACTAAGTGCTCAGTTTGTGAACGTACCCGGAAGGATGCAGTTACTGATCACTCATCATCACTGGCAAGAGTGTATCGACTAAGATGAAGACCATAATATTAATAAAGGAATTTGGAATTTGAGTTTGTCCTGTCCAAATTTCAATTTTGTCTGGAATATATTCCAGATAATTTGAATATATTCCGGACAATTGGAACACATTCTAGACAATTTGAATATATTCTAGACAATTTAAACACATTCTAGACAATTTGAACACATTCTAGACAATATAAATATATTCCGAAAAATTTGAACACATTCTAGACAATTTAAATATATTTCGGATAATTTGAACATATTCCGGACAATTTGAACACAATCTAGAAAAATTCTGGATAATTTGCTATATTATTATATTCTATAGATAGATATATATATATATATTAGATAATTAGGACGTATTGCGAACAATTTGAACATATTCCAGAAATATATTTTTGAAATATTGATCTTATCTGTCGATAAGGACAACCAACTCTTCTAAGTTTAAGAACGTTCACATTTGATATAAGTCTCAGTCCGTTACAAAAACCTCTTATTTTTCTACATTGTTGACAAGTTTTCGATAATTGTTTGTCGCCTAGAAGCGGCTCCGACTAGCTTTCAAACGTTTTTAATTACACGGGAATTGGTCTTCAGAATGCGAATGGTCCTATAAATAGGGGAATCGCTAGAATTTCCCCTTTGAAGTCCAACAAGCTGATGTAAAGTTCGTGTATCTCCAGACTAACAAAGATGGATTGTCAACTAAAATAGTAGTGAGAACCTTTTATCTATTTAGTCTACTTAGTTAGGTAACTCTGCTAACTGCAATGCTTCGATGTCGCCTTCGGGTTGTAGAGGTCAGACGGCAGTCGCTTCATGGAAAATGTCAAAGTTTAGCCATATCAGCAGTTGGACTGGTAAAGCGGACTCCAAAGCTGAAAAGGCTTCGAATGCGACTGGGATTAACGCTGGGATGATGATGATGAGTTAGGCAACTCTGCTCCCTTAAATACAGGCCCAGACTAGTTTAGGAGACAGGATTATACCGTAAAAACTTACTGTTATAAAACAGACGTCAGGAAACCCTAAGCATATATATAAAATTATATAAAATATATAAAATTATATAAAATATATAAAATTCTCGTGTCACAGTTTTCATTCCCATACTCCTCCGAAACGGCTTGACCGATTCTCATGAAATTTTGTGAGCGTATTAAGTACCTAGGGCTGAGAATCGGCCAACATCTATTTTTTATATTTCTACTACTTACACGGGTGAAACCACGAGGCGCAGCTAGTACTAATATATAAAACTGAAGAGTTTGCTTGTTTGTTTGAACGCGGTAATCTCAGGAAATACTGGTCCGATTAGAAAAATTCTTTTTGCATTGGATATCCCATTAATCCAGGAAGGCTTCAGGCTATTATAACATCACGCTGGAACCAATAGGTGCATATAAAAAACCTATCGAAATGTACACGGGTGAGACCGTGGGGCGCTGCTAGTTAAATATATATAAACACTGACGCCTCATAGGCGTCATGTACAGACGACAGCAGATCAAGCTACCCGAAACTGTCAAATATTCCCAATCAACCTCGAGTCTTAATGCTCTAAAGATAAAGTTGAAACTCCAATAATAATCTGACATATTGTAGTAACATGATGACGTGCTGTCATCTGTACATAAGTAACTTTTCCATTCTTTTCCCATAGATGCCGCATTCAGCGAAATATTAGTTCAATCATTCGTACTTTGAACTTCGTGGCAGATAGACAAAAATGATATGTTGTGAATCTCATAATTCTGAAATAAAAGTCTTCAAGGCTAGAAATCCTTCTCTGTATGAGAGGAGACCTGTGCCCAGCAGTGGGACGATAAAAAGGTTGATGATGAGGATGATGAAGGAAGAAGAATAGTTTTTGAGTGCCAACCTGTCCGAGTGGGAAATTATTAGCCCACACACTTGAAAAGAGGAGATCTGTTTCCCAGCAGCGGGAACATTATAGTCTAACTAGCTTTCCGCCCGCGGCTTCACCCCCGTGGAATTCGGTTATATCGCGTTTTTTAGATTTCCCTCGGCAATAAAACTAATTACTTAAATGACGATTGATCAGTTTTAGACTGGATATGAAAAATGATTAAATTACTAAAATGTCTATTAAAAAATAAGCGTTGATCGTAGAAGGGTGAAAATTTAGGATTGTATGTATTTTTGTATGTTGTATCATAAAAAAAATAGAAACTAAAAACATTTGGCGTATCGTACCCGGCACACATCGCAACACAACTGCTCAGACCCGTTCTCCGTACGGCTTCAGCAGACAGACATCATGCCGAAACGAGGAATCGCTTGGCGGCAGACTTTCTCTGGAAGACAAGACTGGAACAATTTTCCAGCGGCGATATTTCCGTAGCTGACTACAATTTAACTGTATTTAAAGCTAGAGTGAAGAGACTAATAAACTATATTATACGTATATTGCATCACTACTTACCATCAGGCGGGATATGTCAAGTACTAGTTTATAATGTCAAAAGTATAAAAAACGCAGAGTCAGCTAGTAATAACAATATCATCAAACAAGATTCGAACTCATGATCTAAGAGTCGTAAGACAGCTACATTGGCTCTAAACCACCTTTGCTCTCTGTGAGCAGGTATTCAAGTTGTTATAATCCATTGAACCGATTAAAGAGCCATCATAATGTAAGAACCTTCAAACGATATCTACCTTCAGTAAAATGTAACTTAGTAACAGAAAGCATTGTCATATGCTCACTTTAAAGCTTCTCTATCTCAATACGTTATTGGTAGTATGGCAAGCAACGTGCTTTATCTACTCTTGACGGATGTAACAGTCTTGATACTTTTTATTGCTCCACTATTTATTTATTTTTTTGGCGATTAACTCATGTCATCATCATCTCAGCGTTAATCCCAGTCGCATCCGTAGATTTTCAGCTTGGGAGTCTGAGGTCCGCTTTACCAGACTAACTGCTGATTTTGGCTAAACTTCGATATTTTCCGTGAAGCGACTGCCATCTGACCACCACAACCCGAAGGCGATATCGAAGCATTGCAGTTAGACCAATTGTTAGACTTTTGAGGGCTCCAACAATCCGTAACGACTGCCACTAGATGTTCGTATGGCAACCAGGACCAACGGCTTAACGTGCTTTCCGAGGCACGACCAGACCAGTGCAAATATTCATATTCATGCATACAAATATTTGCACTGTGCGGGGATCGAACCCGCGCCTCCTTGCGCAACGGCCGCGTTCGCTACCGCTACGCCACAGAGGCTGTCATTGGCTGGCGATTAACTCATGTATTTCCCCTGATATCTGTGTTCTGTAACTTATATCTATATCAAGCTGAAGAGTTATTTCTATAAAGACACGGTTAGCACAGTGAGCGATCTACTATAACTGCGCTGCGTAGTGCGCGAGTTCGTTCCGCACAAAACAAATATGTGCATGGCCCCCAGGTAGCTTTTCTGGGTCGCGTGTACTTCAGTTTATAAGCGCTTAATAAAATAATGGGAGCAATGTGTAAGTCCTGGTGGCCTAGTGGTTAAAATACCAGCCTCTCAAGTATGAGTGCGCGGGTTCGATTCCAGGCCAGGCAAGTACCAATGCAACTTTTCTAAAGTTATATGTACTTTCTAAGTATATTATCTTGGACACCAATGACTGAAGGTGAAGGAAAACATCTTGAGGAAACCTGGACTTTAAGTCTGAAATCGCCAACCCGCATTGAGCAAGCGTGGTGATTACGCTCAATCCTTCTCTGTATGAGAGGAGACCTGTGCTCAGAAGTGGGACGATAAAAAGGTTGATGATGAATATGTATGGCCGCGTTCACTTCTATTATCGCAACATTTTTTGTAACTGCTTTGCTCCTATTGGTCATAGTGGGATGTTATATAGCTTATGTCCTTTCTCAGGCCCTAGATTATCTGTGTACCAAATTTCATTACAATCGGTTCAGTAGTTTTGGTGTGAAAGCCGGACAGACGGACAAACAGACAGATATACTTTCACATTTATAATATTAGTATGGATTTTTAATTATTGAGCTAGAATGATTGAACTTTGGTAAAGATGTCGCCACTCCATTGTGCGTTTTCTTGGAATGCAAGACTCGGACTACACTCGTATACAGGGTGTGGTAAGTGAGCTGTCAATAGTGTCGATCCTTTGCATTAGTTAAAACAACAGATCACTTTACCTACGTTTTCACGAAATGATGTTCACAGAATTGCACTGCTGTAGTGTCAATGTGGTGGTAGAATGACAGCTCATTTGAAACTCAATTCACCTTAATCTTCATAGTAAGATTTTTCACAGAATAACACTGCAGTGTGACTTTACTACCGAAGTGAAAATAAATATTACCTACAATGTACGAAAGTATCAACACTGCTTGTACACACATCTGTACAACGAACTCCTATTGTTAACCGCATGGAAAAGATCAACTAACTGTTGCATTCAGATGAGACATTCCTATACAGCCTTTGTTTTTATTCGTATTGACTCCGTACATGGGGTATGTAACACATCATCACCAACCTTTTTTTTAATCGCCCCATCGCTGGGCACAGGTCTACTCTCATACAGAGAAGGATCACCACGCTTGCTCAATGCTGGTTGGCGATTTCAGGCTTAAAATTCAGGTTTCCTGAAGACATTTTTCTTCACCTTTTAATTTGTCATTGGTGTCTAACATATACTTAGAAAGTACATATAATATAACTTAGAAAAGTTACATTGGTACTTGCCTGACCTGGAATTGAAACCGCACCCTCATACTTGAGAGGCTGGTGTTTTGATCACTAGGCCACCACGACTTCCAGCACATCAAGATGTTTCATTTTGGACCACCACTATGTACGCTATATATGTAGTTATAAAGGAAAAAAACATAGAAGATTTTCATAAAAATACTACTAAATTAATTTGAATAAAAATAAAAGTATATAATATAATTAATTATTTGAAACGTTTTTTAGTGAGATAACCCTTTATTTAGGTAGCCATGACACTTTTTATGACGATTGGCGACTTTGACAGTTTTATTTTCCCGTTGAATGTGTTTATTTAATGGGCCGTATGTTCGGAATTCATGTTTTGTTTTTCACAGTCATATGGTAGATAATATAGATACGATAGGACGATAAATACGATACGACCTTAGATACATGACACGTCAATCAAATGTCACTGTCAAAATCTTATTTCGCTTATTGCTGATCACCATATTTATTAGTACTATGTGTTCCACTCCTTGGCCGAGTTAAATTGAATCTGTATAAAAACTAAGCCAAAATATAGCAAATTAACATTAAAAACAGTTAATTATAGCGTAACTATACCTAGCATTAAGTGTACAATGTGCTGGCCCAGGCTCCATACATTTCTGAAACATGTCCTTTCTTTAATACATTTTCAACTTTATCGCTAAAGCATTAAGTATGAAGTTCCAACAGTTCGTGTAGCTTGACGCGATGGTAACTGGAGTGTAGATTCTAAGAATGCAATTGGGACCGTTGGTGAATGACTTGGTTATTGGTTATGGTTATTGAACAGTTTTCTCTCACGTTATTAAAAATGAATTGTTGCAATCAGCTCTGTGAAATGAAGGAAATCAGAATATTAAATTGTATTACAAGAAAAGTAACTAACACCCTCTCATTTGTCATCACTCAGTGGATCCCAAATACCAGAAAACGTCTACGCGGAAGGTCTAAAAGAGATGGGAAGATGACATCATCAATCGTGTGTCGCTCTTTAAGGATAGCCTATAATGGCCATAGAACGGGTTATAATAATCCTAATAATACAATATGTAAAGAAAACCCTGTCCGACGCATAAGGATAGTAAAGGTTAGGTAAACACATGACCAAATAAAATATGATATTTTACATAATCATCATAGTAACAATACTAATGAATTTTGAAATAATCTTTCTTTTTTCCGCGAATTAATTCCAACTTCCCCAAAATTTGGTATTTTTTTAATAAGTGACAACACCATTATTGAATGAATGTATTATTATGAGCCAATACCGATGCGAACGCGTGCCGCGGGCCCTGCCGCCCTTCGCCCGCGTTGTGTTGCCTACCGCACATGTATTAAGTTACCTCCTTTTGCGAAATAATATTAATTTTTTTAGGGGGTTTTTTTTAAAGTTTGGCCCGGCTTTGTAGGCATTACTAGAATCAGTTATTGATACCTTACAAAACCTTCACGGATCGAACAGGGTTTTCTTTACATATTGTATATAGCCGTGGAAGTTCAGATGTACCTACGTTTATAACTCTTTCGAGCAAAAACTTCTAAACGGATTTGGAGTGAAACGAAACTCTATCAATCAAGTACAAAACTATGTCATGACCTCGAAAACCCGGTCGCATCTGCGTCCCAACTCTTTGCCCTAGCTACATCCCTTTTCGATACAACGGTTATATTAAAACTCGATGCGTCCAGGAAATTGCTATCATACTTGATCTCAAACTGTCACTGTTGTGTGGCTGCGACGCGTGGCGGGCGGAGCGGGAGGGATTATTTCTACTCTAAGGGAACAAATTAAAGAGTAAAGGGGATGGTTGAGTGAGTCATTGTGGAATATTTGGGAACAAAATATGTGGGTTGATTGGTGGCTATACCAGTGCTGTGCTGGGGCCTTAATCTGCTATCCATACTAATATTATAAATGCGAAAGTATCTCTGTCTGTCTGTCTGTCTGGCTTTCAAGCCAAAACTACTGAACCGATTGTAATGAAATTTGGTACACAGATAGTTTAGGTTAACATAGGGTGTATTAAACACTATGTTTCAATTCAAATATGAAAAAAATTAAAGTAGTTGTTTATTCAGACAATTTTCTTTTTATTTCGACAGCTTTATGTTGACTTTTTAAATTATATATAAGGAACTCACAGCGTAATAATTGTTCCGGCTTATTTCGCTCAAAGAAGTTTGCGCTAAGTTCACACTGGCTGTTTAGAAACTCACATCACGGCCGCAGCAGTTTTTTTATTAGTTTTTTTTTACATAAAACTCTTTACAGCTGACAGCAGTTTTATTTACAAAGATCATTCCGGCCTAAGGAAAAATTCATAAAAATTAATTCACCACCCCTAGGTGGGAATTAATTATTGTATGCAGCAATTTTCACCCAATAATCAGATCGAAACAACACTACTTTTCGAGTAAGTGAAATAAAAAAGCATATATTTTTTCATGTTTGTTCGCGAGACTGCTAGTTCTGGCAAATCTCTGAAACGGCTCGATCGATTTTGATGAAATTTTGTAGGGACATATTTTGGACTATAGGCTTCTTTGTAAGTCAGAAATAATTATGTTATTTGTCACAAATACAATAGGCTCTCTGTAGAGAAATAGATAAGTTTTTCTTGTCATAAATTGAAGTGAGTGTTGTTCCTTGGAGACTCGATGTTTCGTAAGCTGTCATTTGTGATTATCTTTTCCAGTATAATGTCCTGATACTTCTTGTCTTTTCTTTGACAGCCTCCGTGGCGTAGCGGTAGCGGACGCGGCCGCTGCGCAAGGTGGCGCGGGTTCGATCCCCGCACAGTGCAAGTATTTGTATGCATGAATATGAATATTTGTACTGGTCTGGTCGTGCCTCGGAAAGCACGTTCAGCCGTTGGTCCCGGTTGCCCTACGAACATCTAGTGGCAGTCGTTACGGGTTTCTGGAGCCCTCAAAAGTCCTACAATTGGTCTAACTGCAATGCTTCGATGTCGCCTTCGAGTTGTGGAGGTCAGACGGCAGTCGCTTCATGGAAAATGTCGAAGTTTAGCCATATCAGCAGTTGGACTGGTAAAGCGAACCCCAGACTCCAAAGCTGAAAAGGCTTCGGATGCGACTGGGATTAACACTGGGATGATGACTTCTTATCTTTTCTAGAATAGTATGCGCTTTGCAAATAAAAATAATAATATATGCATTCAAAAGTTGATTATATTGATTACTTTTAATTTTTTTACAAATAATATTTCACTTGAGCTGATCTCTCTTAACAAAGATTGCTCCTCTTTAGCTTTGTCAGAGAGAGAGGGAGAGGTAGAAAGAGAATAAGGAGGCCTTTGCACAGGGACATCAAAGGTAAAAAAGAAATATCGCTCCGCCTCCGCTCAACAACATCTCCACACCATAAAAGCTTTGTAACGCATTTCAAACCACATACATATGGAATTGAATTGCAACCTTACAAGTCAACACAGAAGATTGCTTTTCGCAAATCCCACAAGTGTATCAATAGGGATGTTCATAAAATAGAAAACGTAAGCCCGTAGACGGATCAGAGTGTTTAGCTTTGTGTTGCATTGTGATGTGCTAGGGTATATCAGTTGCTATGACAATAGCAACTGGTTGCTATTGGCAATCGCTTAGGATTTGGCAGTAGTTATTGTTGGTGCTGTAACATTTGAAATGTTGTGCGGGAGGGCCTCTAGGTTAGTAAGAACAGTCAGATGGGTCGATCGGTCAGGTTAAGCTACGGTTGTCAAGGCTGGTCGGTGGATGGGTGACCTTTGCGTCTGAGATTCTCTCAGCTTATCGTATTGGATGTACCGCAATCCCCGGTGTAGGTGTGAGATGGAACGCTGGGATGGTTTTTAGTCAGTAAGGCCTCTGTCTCGAATCTTGCGGGCAGCGGGCAGCGTCGGCACCGGATCTTATGCGTAAAATCAAACGGATTGGTTCTCTAAAACAGCGGCGCGGCAGCGGGGCGGGGGCAGGCAGCGAGCGGTGTACTTTAATAGCCTGCGCAGACGAGGGATTTTTGTCCGCTAAAATAGATCGCTTACAACTGTATCGCGTAACGCAAACGAGGGATTAAAAGTACCGCGTACAAAAAGTCCCCCGAATAACCGAGGATATGCAGAGAGCGGACTGGACAAAAGTATGGTGGTGTCCCCGAATAAAATCGGGTTTCCTCGGTGGTAGGCCATAACATCGGCTGCTGGCAGAAGTTACCACCCACCAGACAAAGTCTTGCCGCCAAGCGATTCGTCGTGTTCCGGCATGATGTCTGGTGAAGCCGTACGGAGGACGGATCTGAGCAGTTGTGTTGCGATGTGCGGCGGGTACTATGCGCCAAATGTTGTTGTATCGGGAGTTTGGTCGTGGAGAGTCTCCAGATCAATCTCCCTCTAGCGCAGCATCGTTTGGTCGTGTTGGTCTTGGGTTTAACATTGCATCACCTCGCTCAACTGCCGTCATCCTTCCTATTCCTAAGTTTTTTAAATGAATAGGCTTAATAAACTAGTGCGCTTTACCATCAACGATCGCATCACTGCTTACCATCAGGCGGTATTGCAGTCAAGCACTAGTTTATAATTATCAAAAAAAAAAAATAGAGCTGGTGTGACTCGGCGAAGCAACACTCATGGCGGACTTTAGTCCGCGTTGTGTCCTCTCATTTTTTTACATTTCTGGGCAACAAATGACCGCATACCGTGTGCATTGAGTTCACGGTAAATCCGCGCTGGACTTTTTATTAGCGGAGCGTACTTTTTTCTCCGCAGCGGAGAAAACTACGCCGTCTGCCCAGGCCCTAAGTCAAGCGGTGAGCGCCCGCGCGTCTGCGATGCAGTGTTATGCTTCTTTTCCTCACAATAAATCGAGCATTAGGAATAAATTTGAATTAAAAACATGTTGCCGCCATTGTTCAGAATAAAAACAAATATCTCGTCGACACAACTGTGAACACAACACTACGCTGCTATAGTGACGCGCGATCTGCCCGCTAGTTTCGAGAACGGGTCTTCGATGCCCGCCCCGCTACCGCGCCGTCGCCGCCACGGCCACGCTGCACGCAAGATTCGAGGCAGAAGCCTAAGAGTCTGACAGACTCCATCGCCCGCCCCAGGGCGGCGGACATCCTTCAGGATTTTCACACCGGTAAAAAAATAAAAAAAGGAACGAGATATTTCTCTCCAAAAGGGTGATTTGGAGAGCCTTGACTGCACGGATACTGCAAGCACGTCGTAAGTCGATTCGGACTGGATCTTCCCTTGTTGTTCCTCCGACATAGTCACACGCGCGATCAGCTTCTTTAAAAATCGGGGTCACCAACTGTGAGGTATTTACCCACAACTCCGAAACAAGTAGTGGAAAGTACCCCACGATACCAAAGATCTAAAGAGCTCGACACGTCGAAGTTATATGGTTTTGGTAAAATACTTGCTATTTAGTTTTTATAGAAGACGAGTCGCGCCTGCTTCCTGGAGTCTTTATGGTTTATACCTACATGACAGAAGGCAATGGTATCAAAATCAAAATTGTTTATTTCAAATTAACCATCACTTGGTACTTTTGAATAGTCAATGTCGGTCAGTCCAAGAAAAGTGAAGCTAAATTGCACGTTCCAAAGCGTAGATCTCTATGGAGAAGAACGTGCAAGAAACTCCATGGACACTCTTTTAAAATCATAATATGGATTACATGTCTTCGTTACATATTTCTGTTGCTTCTATCATGTGAGCAAAATGTATAATTATAAAAAAATAACGAAAAGATAGTAAATTAATTAAGCCCACTGGCAGCTAAGAGATGGCCAGTCTCCACCGACGGCCCCCGTTCACGAGCATGACGCTCGCATCAGCCCCACTTAGCTTAACCTTACATACATAAACATCCAGACCCAGAACAACTACTTGTCGGTCATACAATTATTTGTTCCGTGCCCGCGACAAGCAGCGCTGCTGCGCCACAACTCAATACCTTAACCACTGCACTAACCATAATATTAGTATTTTCCTGTCAAATTAAGATACTTCATAGATAATTTTGACGCGTTTAAAAACACGATGACTAAAAATATGTACGTCGATTTACATCAGGCGCGGAATAATTTGACAGGACTAAAGTAATATTTATCTTCTGTCCTTTTCATAATGAAACATAAAGAAGAAGATGCACTTAACTTAAATTTAGTTTAGTTCATGAACAAGAGCATTGGAGTATATAACTATTTCCTAGTACAGTGCCTAATTAGTACGGAACTAAAATGTGGTCGCTCACAATGGGTCTCATACGAAGGCTCAGAGCCACACAAAGGGCGATGGAAAGAGCTATGCTCAGAGTTTCTCTGCGATCGAATCCGAAACGAGGAGATCCGCAGAAGATCCAAAGTCACTGACATAGCTCTTCGAGTCGCTAAAATTAAGTGGCAGTGGGCGGGACACATAGCTCGTAGAACCGATGGCCGAAGGGGCAGTAAGTTTCTGGAAAGGCGGCCACGTACCGGAAAACGCAGCGTAGGGAAGCCCCCAACAAGGTGGACCGATGATCTGGTGAAGGTCGCGGGAAGCCGATAGATGCGGGCAGCACAAGGTCGGTCATTGTTGAAAGCCTTGGGGGAGGCCTTTGTCCAGCAGTAGACCTCTATAGACTGAAAAAGAAGAAGAAGAAGTATAGTACTTCATGTGAAAAAAAATATATCAAAGAAACAATTTCTGTGCGTATTAATTTAATGTGTAAAACTATTTTAATATTCCCGATAAGCTCTTTCCGTTCAACTAAGTCGTACTCCTAATTTCATTGTTCTAAGTTTGCTTCAGTATAACAGAGAGTTTAGTGCGGAACTCGGTTGTCGTGCAAGCTCGGATTTGTACGGATGCCTGAACATAATATTGGAGACTAAGAAAATGGTGGCATTAAATTAATGAAGTCAACCTTGTATTGATCAAACGCGTTATTTCAAAGGCATTGTGGAAAGTACGTACGTACATTATGTATCTTAGTTATTAGTCTTAATCGAGGCCCTAATATTGTAATTTTATTTGAAATATTTATTTTTTTGGTTTCATAAATATATATACAGATAAATAAATATATACAGACAAATGACACAGATTGAGCTAGCCCCAAAGTAAGTTCGAGACTTGTGTTATGGGATACTAACTCAACGATACTATATTTTATAATAGATACATATATAGATAAACATCCAAGACCCAGGACAATTAGGAAAAGATCGTTTCCCATCATGACCTGGCCGGGGATCGAACCCGGGGCCTCCACGTCGCAGGCAGGCGGGTTGACCGCTGCGCCACGGAGACCGACTATTCATATCGTCAAATTACATATATTGTCGTTCCTGCCATTCTTGCCATCATCATCATCATTTCAGCTGAAAGACGTCCACTGCTGGACATAGGCCTCCCCCAAGGATCTCCACGACAAGCGGTCCTGCGCCTCCCGCATCCAGCGGTACACCGCGTCCTTCACCAGGTCTTCGGTCCACCTTGTTGGGACTACCCACGCTACGTCTTCCGGTGCGTGGTCGCCGGGCATCGGTCCTATGGGCAATGTGCCCGGCTCACTGGCACTTTAGTATTGCAATTGCAAAAACTTCAAAAGGTGAAAAGTACTATTTGGTACGAAAAGTCTTGAGCTAAACCGCAACCTGAAATACAGCCAGGTCCGTCAGGATATGAGGAAACTATAAGGGTTCCTTGTTGAATACCAATTAATAATTTCATAAGGGTAACCATGGAGTTTCTTGCCTGCTTTTCTCCACAGAGGACGACCACCGAGCCCGGTTATTCCTTTTGATGTATATATTTTTCTTGTTAATCCATAACACGCGAGGAGAGAACCTTGAACTCTACTTGATACGGTGAAAAGCCATGTACCACATCATTGAAATATTATTATACATATATATGAGGATACCCGGGATGCCGAGCTTGTGTAGAGCACCGCCGTGTCCTCGTGGCGGCGGTGGCTCTGGTCCAGGCCATGGTCCGGAGCGAGAGTGCATGGCAGGCCGTCACCTCCATCTGCGAACCAGTGATGCTGGGAAAGGAGGAGGTGGAGCGCGTGAGGCAGCGGGCATCACAGCACCCTCACGCCTCTGGCCAACTATAGAACACCGAACTCTCGGCCACCGTATTGTGTTTCACGTGCGATTCAAAAAGATGTCAGCACATCGTGACGGTGTCCACGTAGACCGATGCCCCCTGGGTCAGGGATGAGGGTTGGATAAAAAAGAAACCGTGGCCTTGGCGCACAGGCAAGTTAAGAAACACGGGTAGATTTTAGTAAGTAAGAGTCTGGCACGCTCTTCCGCTCCGCCCAGAACGGGAGAGGTCATTTGTTACGTTCCCACAACAAAATATATAAATCATTATAACCCTCATATTATGAGAAATTAGTTAGCATAAAATTGACATCGTCGGAACAACATTTCCCTCATACACACACGTTGATCGTTGTACCTTATAATCTATCGTAGGTATATAAAATATTGATATTAATATAAGTCACAAATTTGTCACAAAGGCAGTTGATATTTGGCTTTTAGACCCAAAATACGAGGTTGTGGCTCACCACGACTTGAAGTTAGGATCATAAGCAAGATCACTAATTTAGAAGAGGTTCGTGGCAAAATTATGACATAGATTCTCTTGTTCATCAACTAAACAAATTATGACATAGATTCTCTTGTTCATCAACTAAACAAATTATGACATAGATTCTCTTGTTCATCAACTAAACAAATTATGACATAGATTCTCTTGTTCATCAACTAAACAAATTATGACATAGATTCTCTTGTTCATCAACTAAACAAATTATGACATAGATTCTCTTGTTCATCAACTAAACAAATTATGACATAGATTCTCTTGTTCATCAACTAAACAAGTTATGACATAGATTCTCTTGTTCATCAACTAAACAAATTTTATGCTAAGTGCATCTTTTTCTTTATAATTAATTTAGAAAAGGATAGAAGCCGACAAGAAACACCACGGATTTTCTTTTAAAAATAATTGGCTTTTCCAATACAGTAAGTAGTTACTGTACTGTATATTAAAACAGTTCCGATAAATTCTGTTTCTACTCGATTTCAGTTTCACGAGAAAAACAGACGTAAAAGTTAAATAAGTTTTGTTCGCCACTGATTCGGAGCGCTCTGCTATCGCTCATCCAAAATCTCTCTATCTTGAATATATTCCTTCGTCACAAACAAGATGGAAGGCTAAACCTATCTTCATAGTAGATAGAATGGAAAATTTTCGAAAATTCCAACTGGATTTGCAAGTATTTTATATAAATCAGGCTTTATTGGTATCGAGAGGGCCGTATCATTTTAGTAGATATCTATTCAGGGGCTATGCCAACCGTACGTGGTTGGAATACCAACTATGACTATGCAAACTTTATATTGCAGTCTTGTAACTGCAGAATTGAATCCTCAGTACCTTAATATCGAAAACTTAAGGCTGAATATCGAAAAGGATAGTGTAGGAGTAAGTGAAAACGATAAGGGTGGATTTGCACAATGTACCCAACACTATCTGTCAAATGATGAAATAAAGTGAGAATAAATCGAGATATTTTTACGATTGTTAAATTCTGAATGCTCTTTAATTTGGTTCAGATGTATGGAGCTTTGTGGATGTTGTATTTGATTTTACATTAGAATGTAGTACCCCTATTTGTTCAGTAAGCAATTTCTGATAAATCGATATTATTTTTGGACAGAAAGGTTGAAAAGGATTGTATTTTAGAAGATTTATTTATTATTATTAACGTTTGTGGGCACGTACTGGAAGACACAGCATAGGGAGGACCCAACAAGGTAGACCGATGACTTGGTGAAGGTCGCGGGAAGCCGATGGATGCGGGCAGCATAAGACCGGTCATCGTAGAAAGCCTTGGGGAGGCCTTTGTCTAGCAGTAGACCTCTATACTATAGACTGGAGAAGAAGAAGATCCAGAGGAGCCTAACAAGATGAACTGATCAGATTCGCTGCACACTAGATACCGTACTATATGCCGCGCTACATGGCGCCAAGAACAGATACAAATGGAGGGACACTATCAGAAAAAAGCTTTTTCCACGAGGACTTCAAGACCCAACGCGAGGAGGGGGAAGAGTTGTGGTTACGAACCTAGACTGCTTGACTTTTTTATAATACAATTCATCACCAATACCACCAAAAATGGTAAAAGAAAATATTGTGAGGAGACCGGCCTGGCATGTCCTGGAAACAAAAAATCGCACACAGTCATGTGACATTTCTGAACCAACAATAGGTCATCGTCCATACGCTCACACAGAGAGGGGCTGAGATTATGGCTCAGTATATAATCTATTTAGAGAGAGTAATCATATATGATCTATTTAGAGATTAGCTTCGACATAAAAATACATCACTGAGAGTAGTGACTGAGAATATTTTGAGCATTTCACCTCGTCTTTTAGGAAGTTTGCTTTTTTACATATTATAAACCAGCGCTTGACCGCAATCCTGCCTGATGGTAAGCAGTGACGCAATCGTTGATGGTAAAGCGCACTAGTTTATTAAGAGCCTATTCACTCCAGCCTTGAAGACACTCAAATTGTAGTCCGACGGAAACACCGCCGCTGGCAAATTGTTCCAGTCCCTCGATGTACGTGGTTGCCATTATTAATACGTTCATTTTTTTATATTTTCTTCAGGATATCTTTAGAAATCACATTATCCATTGCCGGAAATTTTTTACAGTTGCTACCCCTTGCCAGACACTCCTAAACTGTACTAAATGAAAATTATACTTTCTGTATAGCATAAGAACTGAATTTTATATATGGTTTTTTTTTTTTATAAATTATAAACCAGCGCTTGACCGCAATCCCGCCTGATGGTAAGCAGTGATGCGATCGTTGATGGTAAAGCGCGCTAGTTTATTAAGAGCCTATTCACGCTAGCCTTGAAGACACTCAAATTGTAGTCCGACGGAAACACCGCCGCCGGCAAGTTGTTCCAGTCCCTTGATGTACGCGGTATAAAGGAGGAGGCGAAACGCTTCGTCCGGATCGTAGTAGTGTTAACAACGTAAGGATGGAAACTCGCCGTACGACGGGTCGTCCGATGGTGGAACGGAGATGGGGGAATTAAATCATGCAATTCCCTCGCACACTCCCCAGAATGCATCCTATAGAACACCGAAAGGCTGGCTACTCTACGCTTGTACTCTAAGGCTTTGGAGAGCGTCTCCAGTTAAATTAGGGTCACCAATTAGCCTCTTCGCACGCCTCTCCACTGAATCCAAAGTAGCCAGGTGACATTTCGCAGCACCAGCCCAAATGTGGCTGCAGTACTCCACAAACATGACTCATATAAATATTATCCAATAATTAATAAACTAGTGCGAGAGAAAAAAAAAGAATCGGCGCTTTACCATCAACGATTGCATCACTGCTTACCATCAGGCGGGGTCACGGTCAAACACTTTGATGTTAAAAAATATTTAATAGGACCAAGATTTAATACTTTTTTTGTTTTTAACCTAAAATATTCATCCTAAAAGTTTCAACGGTTATTCCAGTAAACGAAAACAATATACACGGCTATAACTGATGGAATTCCTCCATGTAACATTGTAGGAATCTGCAACAACACTGTAAAACTGCAGTATCAGCTAAAAGCCGGACTGTTGTAAATTGTTCAGCTCAACACTTACTGAGACTTGTATTTGTGGATTTATTGTAAAATTTTTAGTTATTGTTCTATAGATATTGTTAATATACTGAGTTATTGCATTACATACTATCAGTAACAATGAGTTTAATTTTGTCAGTTTAGCAACATTCTTTGCGTTTTTCGAACAGATAGAGCAATGGATAAGCAATATGCTTTTTAATCCATCGACAGTCCATTTCATCGATCCAATGGTTACTAAATATTCGTGTAAAAAAAACAAACAATTTTTGAACAATTTAAACAATTAAAATGTCATTCATTATTTTGAAGCATGACGTAGTTTGAAACACCCTATTGCGAGCGCAGTCCAAGTCTGTGAAGGACCTAGGGTTGACGTATAATCAGTCTACTCTTGTAGTGATCATGATTATCATCATCATTTCAGCCGAAATACATCCACTGCTGGGCATGGGCCTCACCCAAGAATCTCCACGACGATCGCTTCTGCACTTCCTGCACCTATTTTCGCTTTTCAGTCTGTTGTTTCGATTTCCGGCATTGGAGCATTCATTAGGCGCCAGGTCAATGTCCGTGGGGCAGCCCACTAAGCAATTACTTTTGATAAATAAATTAAACTTATATCCCTTGTTATAAATGCAGTTTAGTTTTATAATTTTGATTCAGTGTGGAATCCTTAAGTTTTACATCTAAACCTATGAAAAAAATAGTCTCGACGTACATACGTCATTTCGATTTACGTCGCATATTTCTAGAACCTAAGATGCCGTAACTACGAGGACTACCTGTATTGGCATTAAACAATGATATATACAGTAAGATATTTTAGTCACCATCCAAATTTTTTCTAGGCATTAGGTATCATTCACAAATGCCATTTTTGAAAAAAGAAATCGATACGTAAAATTTTCATATTAAATCATTTTCTCGAAAGAATTATCCGCTCTGCGTGGTCACTGATTTAAAACGATTGTGTTCAATGAACTTTAGCGGAGCGTGAGGCGGGCTGGCCGATGGCACGGCGCGATGTCAACAAACATCAACTTTTTATATTTTTTTATCAAATTTTGATAACTTTGTGATGTGATATCTCAATATTTTTGTATCGAGTGATGCTAAAAGAAAAAAACACCTATTCAATGATTTTCGCCAAAGATAAATATATCGAAATTTGGACGGTTCTTAAAAATTCATCCTGTATAAAAGGAATGGAAAGATTAGGATTCTGGGTATAAATATTCGTCTACACAATGTTCACGTAAATTGATTCGAATAAACCAGACAAAGGTTATGAGACTTGCGTCATCTTTAATAAAAACTAATAGCAATATTGCTTATTTTGTCTATTGTTAAATAGGTAACTTTAAAATCCAAAGCTTAAAGCTTGTGACAAAGATACCAATATCTTTGTTACAACTAAAGCTGCTTATATATGCATCGTAACTTCCACCTGATCCCGCGTCCCATAATAAAATTAAACATCGAATTACTCCATAAAGGACAAGGTACCCCATCGAACATGAACACCCGAAACCTTTGCCGAAATTCTAACACTTCGCACGATCGGGACAGCAATTGTCCTTTTATGACATCCAAAACCTTAATATTAGGGAAACTACATCTGCGGTGTGAGCTTTAGTAATATCTTTTGGAAATATGTTAAAGTACTGTGAATTGGTTTTGAAATACACACATCAAAAGTGTCTAGGGATTAACATATATTTTTGCAATAACTTTTCTCCTGATTGATATTAATTAAAATTTTCTTTAAGGATTCATCAAATAAAGTGTTTTCGTTTGTCACAGTAACGATAAACCAAGTCACCTTTGCATTATTAAAGAAATTTGCCATTTTCCTAATAAAGGGATATTTGACATTTGAACCACTAACACAAAAGTTCGAAAAAAAGACTGAAATAACAGTTTTCTCTAAAATTTTATTGGGTAACTTAAACAATTAATAATCCGTGTTTCTACCGCGAACACTAACAACACAAGAACATCGGTTTGGCATACTCAAAATGAGTTCATCAAAATCACGCTGTGGAATGGCCGCCCATGTTCGTTGCAACAACAAAAAAAGGTCTTCTTGCGACTGGATACCCTCCATATTCGGCAGAGCTCTTCTCTGTAGCATATCCCATGCATGCTCAGTCGGGTTCAAGTCTGGTGACTGAGCAGGCCAGGGCAGGACATTGATGTTAGCTGCGGCGAGAGTCTGTCTTACAACTCTTGCGGTGTGCGGTCGTGCATTATCATGCATTAACTGAAATAAGGGACCGATTTGCACTTGTAGAGGAACGATGACGTCTGATACAATCGTTTCAGCATAAATTTGAGCGTTGAGGTTACCTCTGATCCAAATCAACTCAGTTCTTCCGCCGATCCAAATACCCGCCCATACCATGATGGTTCCACCACTATAAGGATGGACTTCCTGGCAGGATTTTAATCGCTGTTGGCGTCCAGGGGTTCTCCAGTGTCGTATACGTCTTGTATCCGGTCTCATACCAAAACGAGACTCATCAGAAAAGCACACGAAACGCCATTGTTCTTCTGCCCAATTTCTGTGTTCAAGAGCCCATTGATATCGAATCCTACGGTTGTGCATTGCTATAGGTGGTACCCGTAGCGGTCTTCGGGAATGAAGGTTCACTTCATGCAAGCGGTTTCTGACTGTTTGGTCGCTAATTAAGTTCCCTGAAGAGTGATGAAGCCTCACGGCTAACATCATGGCGGTTATTGTTGGAGCTCTTCGAGTTAAGATTTGAATGTATCAGTCTTGTCTCCGTGTGGTGCAGCGATACCGTCCTCCATGGCGCTCAGCCACGGTACCAGTGCTTCGGTAACGTGTCCAAAGTCGACTGATAACACTCTGACTTGTATTCAGAGCTAAAGCCACAGTACGTTGCCGGGAACCAGCTTCTATCATTCCCACGGCTCTGAGCATTTCTTCCCTGCTTAAATGACGTCGCCGCTCCATAATAACGTTGGTTTTAATCAGTAGTAGGGAAACAGTAGCACTAATAATGTCTTCAATGCGTTGTATGTTTTATAGGGAAAATATTGACAGCTGATTTTCATCTTTTACTCGAATTTGATTCACAGTTCCTGATTCAAATTATGAAATGCACCAAAAAGGATCCATATAAATTTATAAAATCATAAATTTATTACAAAGCCACATCTCAATCTATCAAGTCACTTTTGATGTGTGTAGCTTCCGGTTCAAAAATAATTTCTTTAGTGAACTACAGTAGCTAATGCTCTACGATTTCAAAGCGGTAATTACATATCATTGATAGCAATGACTTTCATTTTGGTATTTGACCAACATTATTAACTCTGTATTTATTTTTTACCTCAGGGGTCTGTTCTCCCTGCAACTCTGTTCCTGCTGGATATTAACGATCTGCTGATGCCCGGTATCTATGGGTATGCAGATGACAGCACAGTTGGAGAGAGATACCTGCCGGGTGCTCGGGCTAGTAGGGAATCAATCCAGTCCGAAAGAGAGGCCATGGTTGAGCGAACGAGTGTTGCACTGCAGGCAGTCTCCGAATAGGGCAATGCCAATCTTGTAGCATTCAATGCCGCCAAAACACAGGCGTGTCTTTTCACCGTCAAAAGGAGCCCGTTCACCTTGGCTCCTACTTTTCGGAATGTGTCCTTGGAGTGTTCCGACCGCCTTCAGCTTTTGGGAGTTGAGATTTCCTCGGACCTTAACTTTGGGCGGTTCATTGAGTCCAAGGCTAAGGTGGCTGCCAGGAAACTTGGCGTTATCGCAAAGGTCCGGCAGTACTTCATACCTGGGCAGCTTCTAATGTTATACAAAGCACAGGTCGGTTCGTGTGTGGAGTACTGCAGCCACATTTGGGCTGGTGCTGCCAAGTGTCACCTAGCCACTTTGGATTCAGTGGAGAGACGTGCAAAGAGGCTGATTGGTGACCCTGATCTAACTCGATTTGGTCTCCAAAGCCTAGAGCACAGGCGTAGAGTAGCCAGCCTTTCGGTGTTCTATAGGATGCATTTCGGGGAGTGTGCGATGGAATTGCATGATTTAATTCCCCCATCTCCGTTCGTCCAGCGGACGACCCGTCGTACGGTTGGTTTCCACCCTTACGTTCTTAACACCTAATCTCCGCTTCGCAGATGATATCGTGGTCATGGCTGAGACCCTGGAAGACTTGGGCAAAATGCTCAATGACCTCAGCAGAGCTTCCCAACAAGTGGGTCTAAAAATGAACATGGATAAGACAAAGATCATGTCGAACTCTCATGTCGCACCCACTCCAATTGTAGTTGGTTGCTCTGCACTCGAAGTTGTTGACGAGTATATATACCTGGGACAGAAAGTCCAACTAGGTGGTAGATCCAACTTCGAGAAAGAGGTGTCTCGGCGAATCCAGCTCGGTTGGGCAGCGTTCGGGAAGCTACGCTACATCTTCTCGTCGTCCAAGATACCACAGTGTCTCAAGACTAAAGTCTTTGACCAGTGTGTGTGTTGCCAGTGATGACTTACGGAACTGAAACGTGGTCGCTCACAATGGGTCTCATACGAAGGCTCAGAGTCACACAAAGGGCAATGGAAAGAGCTATGTTAGGAGTTTCTCTGCGTGATCGAATCAGAAATGAGGAGATCCGCAGAAGAACCAAAGTCACCGACATAGCTCTGCGAGTCGCTAAACTTAAGTGGCAGTGGGCAGGGCACATTGCTCGTAGAACCGATGGCCGATGGGGCAGCAAGGTTCTGGAGTGGCGACCACGTACTGGAAGACGCAGCGTAGGGAGACCCCCAACAAGGTGGACCGATGACCTGGTGAAGGTCGCGGGAAGCCGATGGATGCGGGCAGCACAAGACCGGTCATCGTGGAAAGCCTTGGGGGAGGCCTTTGTCCAGCAGTGGACATCTATAGGCTGAGGAAGAAGAAGTTGTTAACACCACTACGATCCGGACGAAGCGTTTCGCCTCCTCCTTTATACCGCGTACATCGAGGGACTGGAACAATTTGCCAGCAGCGGTGTTTCCGTCGGACTACAATTTGAGTGTCTTCAAGGCTAGAGTGAATAGGCTCTTAATAAACTAGTGCGCTTTACCATCAACGATTGCTTCACTGGTTACCATCAGGCAGGATTGCGGTCAAGCGCTAGTTTATAAAATACAAAAAAAAAATATATATTTTACAATATTTTATTTTTTCTCGGTGGTAGGTCATAATATCGGCTGCCGGCAGAAGTTACCATCCACTAGACAAAGTCTTGCCGCCAAGCGATTCGTCGTGTTCCGGCATGATGTCCGGTGAAGCCTTACGGAGGACTTGTCTAAGAAGTTGTGATAGATGTGATGTGTGCTGCCGGGTACGATGCGCCAAATTTTGTTGTGTCGCGAGTTTGGTCATGTAGGGTCCCCAGTTCAATCTCCCTCTGGCGCGGCATAGTTGATCGTGTTGTTGGGTTTAACATTGAATCACCTCGCTCAACTGTCGTCTTCCTTCCCGTTCACTAAGTTTTTTAAGTGAATAGGCTTAATAAAATAGCGTGCTTTAGATCAACGATTGCATCACTGCTAACCATGAGACGGGATTGTAGTCAAGCACTAGTTTATAATTTAAAAAAAAAACACAGTACAGTCATATTTCCAAAAAAAAAAAAAAAACTAGACACGTACTTTTTCTTTTTTCATATAAACAAAAATGAAGACGATACAGTGCGTTGAAAACTCGTGTGACAAAAAGTGTAGCAAGGAGTGATCCTTGCTACACTTTTTAGCAACTAGTGACGTCACCAGCCCCCACTCATGATCTTTGATGCCTTTTATATTTGACAATTTTTATTGATTTGATAAAACAAAATATACGTATCCAATATTTTTCTATAATCTGAATGTCGGACTAAACTGAATCTTTTTTTTTACCCCGGAAACATCCCTATTGTGTCTACTTAGCTTAGTTTTAAGATTTTCCTGTAGTACGAGTCACAATCAATAGTTTATCTTTCTTTCATTTATAACATTATTTAGGTTGCTGACATATTTTTTGAACATAACAATGAAGCAATCGATAAGCAAATACAGCCTGTTAGTAGTTTTGACTGTATGTGTGTTACTATTTTGGGTGCTAGTCATAGATGATGATCTCCTTAACTTGTTAGGACTACTGGTTGCGTCAGTGAAAGAAGATCACATTGCTGAATTTTCGCAAAAAAAAAGTTGCATGTATTTTTCGTGATACTTTTGCGACCCGTTATGATGGTAAATGAACCATCGTATACGCTGTTACGTACCAGAATATAATGGTTAGATTAGGTTAATAATTTCGCAGTAATTGTTTTATTACTTTTCACGCACTATTTTTTTTATAAATTATAAACTAGCGCTTGTCCGCAATCCCGCCTTATCGTAAGCAGTGATGCGATCATTGATGGTAAAGCGCCCTAGTTTATTAAGAGCCTATTCACTCTAGCCTTGAAGACACTCAAATTGTAATGTGACGGAAACACCGTCGCTGGCAAATTGTTCCAGTCCCTCAATGTACGCGGTATAAAAGAGAAAGCGAAACACTTCGTCCGGGTCGCAGTGGTGTCGACAACGTAAGGGTGGAAACTCACCGTACTACGGGTCGTCCGATGGTGGAACGAAGATGGGGGAATTAAATCATGCAATTCCCTCGCACACTCACCAAAATGCATCCTATAGAACACCGAGAGGCTGGCTACTCTGCGCCTGTGCTCTAGGCTTTGAAGACCGATCTTAGTTAAATCTGGATCAACAATCAGCCTCTTCGCACGCCTCTCCACTGAATCCAAAGTGCTCAGGTGACATTTTACAGCACAAGCCCAAATGCGGCTGCAGTACTCCACACACGAAAGGACCTGTGCTTTATACAACATTAGAAGCTGCCTTGGTGTGAAGTACTGCCGGAGCTTTGCGATAACGCCAAGTTTGCGATAGACCCAATGAACCACCCTAAGTTTAGGTTTAGGTTTAGTTTAATTTTACAATATAGTTTACAGACGACGGTCGAGCCATCAGCAGCCACCATTAGCGCGTAGCAGCCTTTATTACAAACACATACGCACACTCACGCATGCGCCTTGTGCCGCTTAAACAAAACAGTATTAGCAGATATATATTTTCGCCGCGCAGTAGAAAGAGAGGGGCATATTAGGTCTACTCTTCCTTATCCTAAGTCTCACAAAGAGAAGAGTTTAATGTTTTTTTACAAATCTTCACAGTTATAGAATTTTTTTCTTCAAAAACAGTCAGCATATTTTGATAGTGTAATTGCATAGAGGGGGAACGAAGCAGGGAGCATCAACACTTGCGGCAGCTCTTTTGTAGCTCTGACAAACTTTGGTGAAAAAAAAAGCAACAGAGAGCTCTGTCCCTTTAATTTGTTTGTCAAAAAGATGACAGCATACCATAATCAATGCCTGCCAGGGCCGCGGGGTATTCGATAGAGAGACGATGAACCCTGGCGCAAAGACGAATGAACGAACACGTGTGGGTTTTAGTCAGTAAGGTCCGTATTACAGAACGTCACTCAAAACTCAAGCTCTACTTAAGTCTCGTTTGAAGCGTTTTGATTGGTTAAAAATATTTTAAGTGATGCTTAAGCAGAGATCAATGCTTGAGTTTCCTTCTGTAATACGGACCTAAAAGTCTGAGACGCTCTTCTGCTTCGTCCAGAGCGAGAGAGATCATTTGATGGTTTCCCATACAAAAAAGGCCGAAACAAGCTGAAAGCTTTTACAGAACAAAAGCACTAAAATAAACTACATGGACATCAATAACACTACAAATATAACCCTTCAGAATAGCAATAAAGATCATCCCAATATCATACCCGGGAAGTGCATTTACAAAAATTTACAACGCATTTAAATTTTAACTGCACTCATTTGTTTTTGTGCCAAAAATACGCGGTACCGTTCCCAAGAGATTTCAACTTCGGTTTGATTTCTTGGCCGCATCATAAAATTACGTATGCCGTTGGGATAATTCTTTTAGTTCATGAAGACGTCTTTTTATAGTAGTTTCTTAAGACTCCAGATTCTAAATTGCTCCGCTGTTGGGCCCTTTACTTTCACTGTGATTTAGAGCTTTCACTGTAATAGAAAGTCGGATGGAATTTATTGATTTTCACATAGAAAACGGACAGAAAATTTATTCTCAACCAGCCATACCAAAGGGCATTCTGTTACCCAGTTGTAAGGGCCAAATTACCTTTTCAGCCAAAGAATTACTATTACTTATTATTACAATTACATGTAACTACTACTTTGTCGATCCATGTGAAATTATCATTACTGTTGTGACGGCAAAGTGCCTGTCATGAAAGATTTTAAACAGTATTCAAGTGGAATGTATTTAGGATAGAAATATTTTAGAAATTATAAGCAAATATGCGATAGAATGATGCTTTTGGAGGATATTTCTCCGATTAAGCTGCTAAAAGCGGCAAACACTTACCTCCAACCCTGAAGGTTGGGATGCGGAGTTCGTAGATCAGCAGACAAGATCACGAGGAGGCGCGTCGACACAATCCAATGGTAGACTCCCTAACTTAATTAATTTTGAATTTTGAGGTCTTAATCCTCGGGGGTTACTGTAACTACTTAAAACTAATTACATTTTTGTGGCCGTTAAAAGATCGTGGTCAAGACTTGCTAGCTTGCCAGTTCGAAAGGAACTGCGTTCGCTACGCCGTGCGCGGAAGCACGCACACTGCTATGGTCGCTTTCTGTTTACTGTATGTTTTCGGCAGCGTTCACTGCCGATAAACACAAAATTTAGAGGAGAGTGCGCTTTACCATCGATGATTGCGTCACCGCTTACCATCAGGCGGGATTGCGGTCATGCGCTAGTTTGTAATTTATATAAAAAAAAGATATTCAACCAACTGCACAGGCACCAGTCTCTTCCAATGATAGAAAATAAGTAGAAATATTGTTAAATATCAAGGAAAGCAATGTTGTGAAGAGAGAAATTAATAAATAATATAGGTTAAATAAAGTGTAGCGGTATCTATAAACGCTACATGAAAACGACGCTTCATAATGACGTTACATCTTACCGTGTGTAGTTTAACCGTGCAACGAGCTCGTATAAAACTTCTTGACATCCGCGCCGGACTCAACATCCATCTGGTTGAAGGATTCTCCTATTTCTTTGGAGGATGAGTGAACTTTACACTCTGTTAATACCTCTAAAAACGTGGTTGTTAATAGTTATTTATGCCACTGTCAATCAATGATAGCTATTGTAATACGAGTGATAGTTTGTGCCACGACGCGAAGCTGAGTGGCACAATAGAAAGCGAGTTTACAATAGCTGTTTGCGACAGTGGCATAC
The DNA here is from genome assembly GCA_017933935.1 of Sesamia nonagrioides. NCBI lineage: Eukaryota > Metazoa > Arthropoda > Insecta > Lepidoptera > Noctuidae > Sesamia > Sesamia nonagrioides. The sequence continues at coordinate 163,917 of JADWQK010001857.1, read as the reverse complement.
AAAACTTTTTCTACGACCTTGAAATAAATTAATACTTACAAAAAATCGTGAATTCTGAAGTTTATTAGGAATTATAGCAATTTACATACTGGGTAGTACAACTATTAAAGTAAGATATTTCGCTATTATCACTGATATTACCCATTTTCAAAACAATTTTATTTATAAATGCAGATATAAGTTAACAATAGCGTAAAATAGCGCTGCGCGTACCACAATGTTGTTTTGTTGTTATAATCCCCAAAGGTAATTCATCCATACAACCTAATAACATGCGATGTTTAGTCGTGATGCAAATACGCGCGCTTTTTGGCATAATTATATGCTGATGTTTTAATGCCATAGTCTTAAAAAAAAATAATAAAGGTTTCATTGTAGTAAGCTTTACCCGTGTGGAAATGGTCATTGTAACACGACTTGGCAGGAATGAGTACTATTGAAATATGACTTATGGTTATGTTTTAAGCAACTTACCAAATGGACGTAGAAAAAATATATTATGATGCTTTGTACTCCTTCCAATTTCAATGTATTACAATTTATTATAACTAAATGATGAAAGATTAGAAAACAGTCTTTCGTCTTTTTCTTTTGTATGCAAAACTATTCTTCACTGATATTATATTTTCAGGCCAGCATCGTTATTTTGTTTTCCCGTATGTGCATCGCAGTTCGAGATAAATACGGCGTAAGTCAAGGAAACCGCTTTCATAACAGTAAATGGTGCGTCCACAAACGAATACATTAGCAGCTTTATGGACCGGATACGAGGTGCTGATATTATTGTAGGACTTTAGTAAAGACGTCACTACGTAGTGGGCTAGTGGCTAAATAATAACATCAGATCAGGTTAAGCTACGCTTGCCGCGGTCGGCCTTGCGAGGGTTCGATGGGTGGTCACCTTTACATATCGAGATCCCTTCGTGCTAAGAAAAGCAGGTTAAGTCGATCAATCGAATCAAATCAAAACGAAAGTTATTTATTCAAATTAGACTGAGAATCAGCGCATTTTGAACATCAATCCTTACTATTATAAACTAGTTGTTGCCCGCGACTCCGTCCGCGTGGACTACAGTTTACAGTGCGAGGACCACCTCGCGCTATTTATTTTCTTTTTTGTCAAAAACTTATCACGTTTGTCTAATATTCTTCTAAAGGTCGCGGTAAAAATGGGTCATTTTGAAGTATCATATTTCTTTTATTAAGTTTCGGAAAAAAATCAAATAATAGGGGTACGTATATAACGGTGTAAAATTGTAGAAAGCAAATTGCTCTTAAAGCGTTATTCACGAAAAAAACAGCGGAATATGTTTATATAAAGAAAGCACCACTAGAGTCCCCTCTTAATCTTATAAGTCAAGATGTTTTCTACACATTCTAATCAGTCATTGGTATCCGAGATATACTTACAAAATACATATAACTTAGAAAAGCTACATTGGTACTTGCCTTTTTTTTTATATTTTTTTTCGGGGTGGAAATCCTCATGGGATGTCCGTCGCCCTGGGTTGGGCGACGGGGTCTGTCAGACTTTTACTGACTAAAACCACCCCGGTGTCTCTTCTATCACGAGCAAACGCGTGAGGCCGCGGGAGCCTAAATTCTTCCACGGCCCCACACCCTCGTGCTGGCCCGGTCTGTCCGGGCCCCGTCTCCTGCACGGGGTAGTGGGGTGTTAAACTACCCCGTGCATCGTCTCAGCGTCGACACTCGCGCGCGCCTCCGCCTCGGGGTCCATCGAATAGGGGGCAGGGACTTCCCCATGTCCCTCGCCCCTGGACCCATTCATGGGGGGCGGAAGAGGGCGTTATCCGCCCTTCTTCGGCGCCCGGTGAGTCTTCTGCGGCCCGGGAAGGGAGTTGAGATCTCCCTCTCCCGTTCCGCAGCTTCCTTCTGCGACATTACGTCCTCGCAGAAGGACACCACCGCGTCCCACGACTCTGCGCTACCGACCATCCTCCGCACTACTGCCGGCAGCGTCAGGTCGCCTCCTACTTCATTTGTGAGGACACGGCGCTGCTCCTCCCAAGCTACACACTCGGAGAGCGTATGCTGCGCCGTGTCCTCCCCGCATTGGACGCAGTGGTGGCACCGAGCGTCCGGCTCCCTGCCTAAGCGACGCAGGTACTTGCCGAAGCAGCCGTGCCCCGACAGCACCTGCGCCACCCTGAACGACAGGGAGCCGTGCCTTCTCCCGAGCCAGTCGTCGAGTACTGGCCGGATCGCCTCGACGGTAACGAGGCCGGCGGTAGGGCGCATAAGCCTCTGCCGCCAGCTCGCCACCAGGACCTGACGGAGCTCCTCTCGGTACAGCTCGATCTGCCGCTGCACCGGACTGGAGCCCCGTTTCCGCTCTTCCTCGCGCCATCGGTACAATGACGCGAGTACTTTCGCCTCTAGGTCCCAGGGCGGGGATCCGGCCAGGACGCAAGCCGCCTCGTAGGAAATCGTGCGGTACCCGCGGACGACCCTGACGGCCATCGCCCTCTGCGGCTTGCGCAGAATGGCGAGTGTTCCGGCCGTCAGGTCCATCGCCCACACAGGGGCCCCATACAGGGCCATGACCGTACGATTCCCACGTATAACCACCTACAGGCGGCGCTCGGGCCCCCCATGTTGGGAAGCAACGTTGATAGCGCGCCTGCTGCACCCATAAGCTTGGGCGCCAGTCGCTGCACACTCATATTTGAGAGGCTGGTGTTGGTGTGGTAAGACTGCTTTACTTTTGAATGTTTGATTGTTAGAAGACGTTTATCTAGATAAAATAATCAAGTGCCATAAAAGTTCAACTTAAGTGAATTATTGGCGATTATTGGTAACTACTCTCAGATTGAAATCTGGCCACATGCCTTTTTTTATAAATTATAAACTAGCGCTTGACCGCAATCCCGCCTGATGGTAAGCAGTGACGCGATCGTTGATGGTAAAGCGCGCTAGTTTATTAAGAGCCTATTCTCTCTAGCCTTGAAGACATTCAAATTGTAGTGTGACGGAAACACCGCCGCTGGCAAAGTGTTCCAGTCCTTCGATGTACGCGGTATAAAAGAGGAAGCGAAACGTTTCTTCCGGATCGTAGTAGTGTTAACAACGTAAGGGAGAAAAGTCGCCGTACGACCCCCGGTCCCGGCCTCTCAACAAATTTAAATAATAATAATCATTTAATTCAAGTAACACTGACTCCTACACATATAACACTCAAATCAAAAATATCAATGCATTAAAAAAATATTACAATATAAAATAAAAAAATTATTAAATAAAACAACAAAAAGACATAATTACAATGACAATTGAGTCACATCAGCTAACCACATGCCGCTTACAACAGTGGGAGATGATGGAACAATCAAACCTTACCGCAAGCGCGGCCAACAAGCTGTTTTCGCTCCCCCGCACTCGCCGCACCAGCGACGCACTTCTCTTGCTTATAGTGGCGTTGGAATTTGGATTTCTCATGAAAAAGAGCAACTCTCCAAACAATAAGACATGTGATAAAGTAAAAGTTTGAGAAAACACCTCCATGTAAATAAAAGTATTATTGGATTGTTTCATGAAATTATATCTATGCCAGTGTCTGATGCTGCTAAAAGCCTGTTTGAATTTGTAAGCTTTAAGTTTGAAAATCTACGTTTTATAAAAAAATCTAATAATCCTTTACGAGGATTTTATCTAACATTTTGAAGACAGTATCGGTTAAGAGAAGCCTTCGTGTGCGAACGTCTTTATAATTGGATTTTTTTAATTTTTTTTTTGTGCGTAGCGAGGCCTCAGGAAGGCTCTTTAGTTTTCCCAGGGATGGGCCCTACATGCGTTGCTCAGGGGCGGTTTCCCGAAAGGATATTTTAAGAGGAATCGGGATCACCCCATGTGTGGACGGAGGTCACCGGGGTAGTTTAAGTGACGCAAAAATCCCATACTCCCCGACCTCGCTCCCCAGAGGTCGGATGGCCCTTGAAGGTCACAATAGTATGGTATCAGAATAATGTTAAATATTTTTATTGTAAAGCATTCCCGACCCCGTCTCCGACAAAAATCAAAAGTTTGGTAACCCTACACAAAAGTAACATCTTCGCCGTAACCACATGTTCGTTAGTGTTTTTTACAATTTTTTTGTGTATTTTTTGCGGACAACTCCGAAACGAAACTCTTACACATGTCAAATACTTAATTTCATAAGGATTTATAACTGTCTGGGTTTAGGCCCGGAATACACGGTACAATGAATACAGTGTATGCAACACTACATTTTATTTAAACTTTAGTAAACGATGGCAATCTAGAACAACAACTGCGTATTTATACAATATGTAAAGAAAACCTTGTCCTACCCATAAGGATAATAAAGGTTAGGTAAACTCTTGACCAAATATAATATAAAATTTTACATAATCATCATAGTAACAATACTAATGAATTTTGAAAGAATCCTTTTTTCCCGGGAATTAATTCCAATTTCCCCGAAATTTGGTAATTTTTAAAAAAGTGACAACACCGGGATTATTATAAGCGAATAGCGACGCGACCACGTCACAGGTGCCGCGTGCTCTGCCCCCCCAAAGGATGGGGTTGCTTACCGCACATGTATTAAGTTACCTCTTTTTGCGAAATAATATTTATTTTTGAGGGGGATTTTTTTTTAAGTTTAGCCCGTCTTTGTAGTCATTAGTAGAATCAGTTACCGATACCTAACAATACCTTCACGGATCGGACAGGGTTTTCTTTACATATTGTATAAGTGTTGTTTTACTTGATGTATTTATTTTATTGTGTGTTTTCTGTTTGTGCAAATTGTGCCTTATTTATTTATTTTATTATGTACGTAGACACAATAAAATACATACAGGATATGACTAAATAAAGATCCGTGTACAAAGGTGCTCTGCGAGTCGCTAAACTTAAGTGGCAGTGGGCAGGGCACATTGCTCGTAGAACCGATGGCCGATGGGGCAGCAAGGTTCTGGAGTGGCGGCCACGTACTGGAAGACGCAGCGTAGGGAGACCCCAACAAGGTGGACCGATGACCTGGTGAAGGTCGCGGGAAGCCGATGGATGCGGGCAGCACAAGACCGGTCATCGTGGAAAGCCTTGGGGAGGCCTTTGTCCAGCAGTGGACATCTATAGGCTGAGGAAGAAGAGTACAAAGGTGCTGCTTATTTGTAATGAAATTTCTTCAAACCTTAAATGTACCTTTTTTTTTAAATAATTACTAACAACTACAACAATTTTTGGATTATAACTATAATCCAAAAATAATTACATAAATTCACTTTTACGTGCCTTTATTTTTATATGTATAAACTAGTGTTTGACCGCAATCCCGTCGGATGGTAAGCAGTGATGCAATCGTTGATGGTAAAACGGGCTAGTTTCATCACCATCATCATCATTATCAACCTTTTTATCGTCCCACTGCTGGGCACAGGTCTCCTCTCATACAGAGAAGGATTGAGCGTAATCACCACGCTTACTCAATGCGGTGTGGCGATTTCAGACTTAAAGACCGGGTTTCCTCAAGATGTTTTCCTTCACCTTCCGTCATTGGTGTCTAAGATATACTTAGAAAGTACATATAACTTTAGAAAAGTTGCATTGGTACTTAATAATAGTAGTTTAATAAGAGCCTATTCACTCTATCCTTAAAGATCCGGAGTTGTTTATTATACGGACCTTGTAGAAACTAGAACTAATTTCCGTGCGTTCAGGCGCTTTTGCCATACCTATTATTGGAATTAATTGTAACAGCAAATACCTACTTAGGACCCATTAACTTAATCAAATGTTATTCCGTGGTGCTTGGCAATCTGGGCTTCTCCCAGTTGCAATAATGTCCCTTTGTGCCGATTGGCCTAGTTCTCTTCTGTCTCCTGCTTATTATGAAGGGAAGTGGAAAAAATATATTTTTTCTTACTCCTCCGCTATTCTTTTCTGATTAATTTCCTTGCGGGACCCAAGACAGTTGAATCGTTTCTCCGGGACTCGTCGAGCTTCATTGCTCGGCGTTTTTCTGGTGGTCTCCACTGTTGATTCTGGCTTTCAGGAGTTGCAGTGGGTTGGGAACAGTGTGGCGGGTTTATCCTTAAAGATAAATACATTGTAGCCAGACGGAAACACCGCACATTGTTCCACAGGCAAATTGTTCCAGTCCCTTGATGTATGCGGTATAAAAGATGAGGCGAAACGTTTCGTCCAGATCGTTTAAAATTATGTTAATTAAAACCATAAACAGATACATTATCATTCTGCCTACCTTGCTCCCAAATATCTTGGGGTCGTGTTCTAGTTTAACCGGATTCAGCTGAATATCATTATTTTAAATGGAGGGGCTAACTAAATGACTTCCACAACAGAGTTTAAAAAAAATAACTAACAACATTATACACTATAATTTTAGCGACTCGAAGAGCTATGTCGGTGAGTTCGATTCTTCCGCAGATCTCCTCATTTCTGATTCGATCACGCAGAGACACTCCGAGCATAGCTCTTTCCATCGCCCTTTGTGTGACTCTGAGTCTTCGTATAGCTCTAGCTCTTCGAGTCGCTAAAATTAAGTTACAGTGGGCTGGGTACATTGCTCGTAGAAAAAATGGCCTATGTGGTAGTAAGGTTTTGGAATGGCGGCCACGTACCGAAAAAGGCAGCGTAGGGAAGCCCCCAACAAGGTGGACTGATGACCTGATGAAGGTCGCGGGAACCCGATGGATGCGGGCAGCACAAGACTAGTCATCGTGGAAAGCCTTGGGGGAGGCCTTTGTCCAGGGGTGCACCTCTATAAGCTGAAGAGTAGAGAAAATAAGTAAGAAGTATGCATGAATATGAATATTTGCACTGGTCTGGTCGTGCCTCGGAAAGCACGTTAATCCGTTGGTCCCGGTTGCCATACGAACATCTAATGACAGTCGTTACGGGTTGTTGGAGCCTTCAAAAGTCCAACAATTGGTCTAACTGCAATGCTTCGATATCGCCTTCGGGTTGTGGAGGTCAGACGGCAGTCGCTTCACGGAAAATATCGAAGTTTAGACAAATCAGCAGTTACACTGGTAAAGCGGACCCCAGATTCTAAAAGCTGAAAAAAAAAATGAAAAAGCTGAGATTAACGTTGAGATTATGTTGAATCTTTTGACGTTTAAGCGGATCCCGGGCTCCAACGCGAAAGCCGCGGATGCAACCGGGACTAAACGCGGAGATGATGATGATGATTGTGGACAGAGAAAAAGGAACTTTATAAATGGAGAAGTAATACCTACAAAGATATCGTGGATAGAAATTTAAAAGGGACTTCATAAATAGAGACCCAAGAACTTAAAGTTCTTTTTATTCATCATCTGCGCATTTGCCCAGCCATTTTCCAACTATGTTCTGGGCCTGTAGCCAATGTAACATCGCTTCCATCCCAACGCGACGCGATAAATCACGTGGTCAATCGTTCCCGCCATTGGTTGGTTTGGTATTCGATTTCGCTTCGCTACGAAGCGATGTTACATTGGCTACAGGCCCAGGTCGGCTTACAGTCTCACCGAATTCAACTGAATACCAGAAGGCCAATGATAATCGCCATAATTAAAAAAAGTTCAATAAAAGTCCCAGTCTCATCACAACAAACATACACAAAACATTACATACGACAAACAAAGTCAAAATGTAGGTATGTTACCTGCATATGTTTGTTGCCGAGATGGAATAACAAGTGGAGTTTTGACGGGAAAAAACATCATGACTTTGCCTTAAACCTCCCTGATAGACAGTGTCACGCGGCCGTCTTTTTCAACTGTCATTGGCAATATCCGCCATTATTGTGAAATAAAATTTAGTTTCTAGATAGGTACCACAATTCTGCCAATAACACGTGTGACAAATTATAGAAATACTTTGAGTATTTTTAATCAATCCAATTCAATTTTTAATAAATCCTCAACTCCTAATCAATGGCCTCTGTGGAATAGTCTACAGAGGCCATTGATTAAGAGTTGAGGTTGAATCTCACCTTGAAAAAAGAAAAAGAAGGAATTACAAGTATTTTTCTTTTGTCAGATTCAGGAGTGATCAATAATGGTTTATCGATCACTCCAAGAATTACAAATTTCTCTTAGTGTATACAATGAACGCCCGCTATGACCAACAGCTTATCGTGCTTTCCGAGGCACGGAGGTTTTCTCGGTAAGTAAAGAATTATCCATCCACAGACTAACCGCGGCATGCATAGCTTAACCTGCCTCGTAACTAGTTGGGATCGCTTGGTCCGAACGGACCAATGGGCGGTCCAAACAATCCCAACTGATCCCAACTAGTCGCATTTGACAAAAATGTGTTCGCCGATTAGGGGCCACATTTGGATTCACAGTGGAGAGGCGTGCGAAGAGGCTGATTGGTGACTCTGATTTAACTCGAGAAGGTCTCGAAAGACTAGAGCACAGGCGTAGAGTAGCCAGCCTTTCGATGTTCTATAGAATGCATTTTGGGGAGTGTACGAGGGAATTGCATGATTTAATTCCCCCATCTCCGTTCCACCATCGGACGACCCGTCGTATGGCGAGTTTCCACCCTTACATTGTCAACACCACTACGATCCGGACGAAGCGTTTCGCCTCCTCCTCCTTTATACCCCGCTAGAGGCTAGGCTAGAGTTAATAGGCTCATAGTAAACTAATACGCTTTACCATCAACGATTGCGTCGCTGCTTAACCATTAGGCGGGATTGCCGTCAAGCGCTAGTTTATAATTTACATAAAAAAGGGGGCTGATCGATCGACCCATGCAGCTGTTGTTATTTTTCCACGGGTCCATCAAAGTTGCGGCTTAAACTTCTTTTCATGCCTTTTTTTTTTTTTTTTATGGGACAAAACCCGCCACACTGTTCCCAACCCACTGCAACTCCTGAAAGCCAGAATCAACAGTGGAGACCGCCAGAAAAACGCCGAGCAATGAAGCTCGACGAGTCCCGGAGAAATGTTTCAACTGTCTTGGGTCCCGCAACGAAATTAATCAGAAAAGAATAGCGGAGGAGTAAGAAAAAAGATATTTTTTCCACTTCCCTCCATAATAAGCAGGAGACAGAATAGAACTAGGCCAATCGGCACAAAGGGACATTATTGCAACTGGGAGAAGCCCAGATTGCCAAGCACCACGGAATAACATTTGATCAAGTTAATGGGTCCTAAGTAGGTATTTGCTGTTACAATTGATTCCAATAATAGGTATGGCAAAAGCGCCTGAACGCACGGAAATTAGTTCTAGTTTCAACAAGGTCCGTATAATAAACAACTCCGGATGTAACTTGTACACTATCCAACATAATATTGCGTTCATTCTGCCAAAGAATACACTCCCACAAGATGTGATGTGCGGACTGTTCAAATTCACAGTTCGATGTAGAACACTGACACAAAGGCGAAGGAACAAGTTTAAAAGAATACAGTTTACTTTTAAAGTTGCCATGACCTGTGAGAAATTGGGCAACGCAGTGGTCAACCTCCAGCCATGTCTTAGCCAGCCGATCGCCAACGGATGGAAAGAACAGATGGAGGTGCCGGCCCTTGATGGAATTATCCCACCTACTTTGCCATTCGGATAAGAGGTCCTCCCAGACGTCAGTCTGAGGTTTAAATAATCTAGAAATTCTATTGAGGTCGCGTTGTGTAACAAAGTTAGTGTCCATGGCCTCCCCCCTCGCAGAGTAGTACATTGAAGCACGTCGCTGTACTTCAAGATCGACTGGAAGTACACCTGCCAGAACGGGTAAGGCTTCAGTACTGACTGTTCTATACGCCTTGCATAAAAATATCAATGCCAAACGTTGGCTTTGAAGCAGTTTACGTCGCGCCGCCCCTATGCTGGCCCTATCGGCCCAAACAGGTGCACCGTAGCACATACATCCTAAGTAGGTAGCTCCATATATAGTTTTTAAAGTTAGGAATGATAGACCCCAAGTTGCTTTGGATATTCTAGTTAGGGCATAAAAGTTCCTTTTAGCTTTTTCGCCAACTATTTTTATATGTTCGATAAATGAAAAATTCCTTTCTAAGACCATACCAAGGTAGCATACGGATTGCTGTTTTTTAACGGGAACGTTATTAAATTTAATAGTAGGCAATGATTTAAGATTACCTTTTAGTAGAAGTTGATAGGTTTTATGCGGCGCAAACGCTAGGCGGTTACGATCACCCCACTGAGATATTAGATTTAGGCAAGTATGGGCCAAGTTCTCAAGTCCGGCTCGGGTACTTGATTGAATGAGCAGTAGGCCATCGTCCGCGTAACCAGTAAGTGAACAGCCGCAAGGAAGCGGGATCGCGAGAAAATCATCAAAACCCAAATTCCATAAATAAGGACCGACAACTGAACCCTGAGGACATCCCATGGTTAGTGCTTTAGTACTAGAAAAATGACCGAGCTTAAGTACCGCGGAACCGTTTATAAAGTACGAGTAAACGAGATTATATATGTTTCTATAGCAACCGCGGTTTTTTAATTTTAACAACAGCATAGGCCACCAAGCGTTATCAAAAGCCCCAGAAATATCCAAAAAGATACCAATCACGTACTTGTGTTCCGACTGGTTAACGGTTCTTCTGACAGAAAGCGCCGCGTCGACTGTTGATTTACCGATGGTGAAGCCATATTGATTACTATGAAATTTTGGACCGTTCGGTAGTAACCGTGGAACGATGAGGCGCTCAAGAAGTTTCCCCAAAGATGGTAGAAGCGTGATAGGCCGATATGACTTCGGATCATCCGGTGGTTTATCACCACACTTTGGTATTATTCGTATGAAACCGCGTCGCCATTTACGAGGAAAAACGCCTTCAGCAATGCATCGGTTATATACAGTTAAGATGGCATCACCCGCTGTTTTACACGCTTCTTTAATCATCCTATTAGATATTTTATCTTCCCCTGATGATTTGTTGACCGGTAGTTTTCTAACAATATTTATAAATTCGTCATTAGATGGTACGTCTGACATTGGTGATTCAGGTGGCACAGGAGCCCACGCTCGAATCTGTTGGTGGTAGTCGCTATCGTTAGCCGGTGAATCATCAGGGATAAGTGTATTAATTAGTACTTTTGTTGTTTCCTCTATGCCCGTGGTATGCTTATCATTGACCTTAATGTTTTGAACGTATGCAAGGTCGACCGATCTGTTAGCTTTAAATTCGTGATATAAGGGAGACCACGGACCCTCCCTGTCAAGTTTGTCAACGATTTTCCGCAACAAGTTACCTTTAGATTTTTCCACCGATGCTTTGTAGCGTGACTTGGCAACTCTAAAAGCATTTAAAGCGGACGTAAGAAGATCTCCAGTAATCTTTCGGCTCTTGAGTTTATTTAACTGTCTACGCGCTCTGCGATATCTTTTGCGCTGTTCAACTAAATAATCACTCCACCAGTCACATCTACGAATATTGGTCATAGATCCACGACCAATGGCGATGTCAGCACAGTAGGTAAAGGTTTCTGACATAATGTCAGCACTTTCTTCGGCTGACAGCCCGTCCCGAGTGAACTCCTTGGCGTGACACGCAAAAAGCGAGCCAAAAAATTCCCAGTTCGCACCTTTACACCTATATCTGAAATTACCAGGAATATGAGACGGACCCTGAATATAACCAGGAACAAATTCGTACACGATCAGGCGATGATCACTACAAGACGCGTCCGGTAGGACACGCCACCTATCCAAACGTACGTCGGCACTAGAAAGTGTGACGTCAATACAAGATTCGCCTATTTGGCTGCAAAAAGTAGGTGGTGCATCGGGGGTATTATGAATCGATAGGTTCATCTCAGCAATGAAATCCTCAACAGCGCAGCGTCGTTCGGTATCGGTTGCCCGAACCTTGCCATACCACAGAGACGATGACGCGTTGACATCCGCGCCAACGATCACTTTGCAGCCCGCGAGTGACCGCAAGACATGACGGAGATTATGTATATGAGGAGTAACAGGATCTGAATATTGAAAGTAACAGCTTACAACGAATACTTTAAAAGAAGCTGATGAGACTTCAGCAACCGCACAGTGTGGCGTCATGAGGTCACGTATAGACGTTACCGTAAAGTTAGAAGACCGCGCAACATAAATTCCGGCTCGCGCCCTACAATCCAGCTGCACTACCCTGTGACGTAAACTTGAGTTTTGATATTGTTCTTGAATGAGTACAAGGTCTAAGTTGTAGTCAATAATTAATTTATCTAACTCTGATGTCGCCACCTTATCGTTGTGGAGGTTTAATTGTCCGATGCTTAGACTATCTATTCTTTTCATGCCTACTAAAATAATCCATTGAAATATAATTTATTGAATCATTCATTAAATAATTTATTATACAGTATGTTAACTAACAGAGGGCGTTCCCGTTAACCCGAAATAGTATAGAATACATACATGCTAAAAAAAAATATTTCCATTCGAAAACAAAATGTTTTCAAAAATTTCCAATAAGAAAATATTCAATAAAAATTTTAAATTGACATGTAAAAGAAACACACTGTACACGCGAACATGAAAGACGGCAACGTCGCAATTTATTTATACATGACGACTACTATTTTGATTTAGAACAGGTTTCAAATTTATTTCCAATTAGAATTTTTTTTTATTCGGATTTTTTTATGCTTGTTTTTCTATGCTGATATTTTTATTTTAATCTATTAATGATATATATTAACGAGTTTGAGGGAACGCCCTCTGTTATTTAACATACTGTATAATTCATTACATAATTCATTAATTATTTCATAAAAAATTCATTAAATAATTTAACGAATAATTCATTATATTCTAACAGCTTCCTATATATTTGGATTATTACCTAACACGGTCGGGGTAACTATGAAACGAACAAGAAAAACGCACCGGGAAACTTCGTAATTAGTTTTACAGTCGGAAGTAGTACCTAAGTTAAACATCGGGTTTAGCAACGTTTGCCTCGCGTTAAATTGAATGAAACTTAGCTAACTATGTAATTGGAAAAAGTGAATTTATTTTGATGACTTTGAAATTTCAAAAGCTTCTTATTTTTAACTAGCACTCCGGCTTCGCAAGGGAAACTGTGAACGTTGTATGTAGAAACATATTATAACGATACCGCTGCAAACGCTACGTCCCACAATTTGAAATAATTTATAATATCTTCGAAATTATTCATTTAAAAAACTTTTTTTTTTTTTTAAACAACAGAAACATCGAGACCCCGACTTCTAGACAAAAGTAAAAGTATTTTTCCTTTTAAGTGTATTTTTGAAGTCGGTTTCTGCTTTTGTGTTAAAATTTTTTATTTCATACTTTTCATTGTCTTAGTGGAAATTCGAAAATTACTTTTTTTCATCTTATAACAATAGTGGCAGCCATAACCCATGTTAAATAAGTTCTCATCAATAGAAAAAAAAAAACTACTGAACCGATTTTGATGCAACTTATAGTTGTTCACCCTAAGTTGAGTAATACATAGTACAAAAAAAAATAATTATTTAAATCGGACTTGTAGTTCCGGAAATATGCACGCACAAACTTAAAAACATACATACATAGACTTGAAATATTACATACATACGGGTCGAATTGATAACCTCCTTTTTTTGAAGTCGGTTAATTATGTTTTGTAAAGGGCCATATAGATCTATATTAAATTAACAATGTAATTAGATAAGGTACATATTTAATTGGATAAAGCTGTATTGGTTAAAATCGCTTCGAAAATCAGCCATTATTTGTCGTAAAAAGTAAATGAGAAATAATGTTACTGCGGGATATCCATAAGAGAAAGACAATATAGACTTATACCATCGCGGAGTTTTCTGTAGACCTTTTAAATGTTTACAATACTTTCTACGTTATTTTGATGAATCTCGTAGGGTTCAGCCTACGTTTGCAATGTAAGCGGAAAAAATGTAATTATTTACGACATCACATAAGACATCTCAAAAATAACAGTATTTTTCAACTATTTAATTGGTTTTTCTAGACATATAAACCTTTCTCTTCAATCGCTCTATCTATTAAAGAAATCCCATCAAAATCTGTTGCGTAGTTTTAAAGATTTCAGATACATAGGCGAAACGACTTCGTTTTATACTATGTGTTGATAAGAAAAAATGTTTCAAGTGTAAAAGTAGTAATAATTATGTAGTTAGTTGATGAAAAATGTATTTTTTATTTTATATGTTTTTCCTGTGTGTCCAGCAAAAGTGATACAAAAGACCAGTTTAAAAAATCGTCCAAATGCGAGTCGGAGTACCATTATTTACAAAAAATCACGTCTTTTATATGGAAAACCAAATATTAATCATTATTTTTAAATACATATTTTTTCCGGATCTAAAAACAGAACGCTTTAACAATAAACACTAAATGTTTGTTCTTATAGCGGCAACATAATCATATATTAGGTACATATATCTGTGAAAATTTCAACTATCTAGACAACACGGATCATGAGATACAGCCCAGTGACAGACACACGGACAATGGAGTATTAGTAAAATTGTCCTGTGTTTGCTTTTTGGGTACGACATCATAAAAAATCATTTTGGAGAATATCCTGACAACTTAAGGAATTGAACTCACATTTCACCCGATGCTAGGGATTGACCGTTTTCGATATCAAATATTAACAGAATATACCGCTGATACGTAGACAATGATAAGCGAAAGACACAGATACTGAAACCACACTCCCAATGCCGTGAACGTAGCCTACAGCTGACGCAGTCTCCACGTGACGAGCTTCAAATTATGGGCTCCGAGAGTTCGAAACTTTATGACAACTCAAATTAAAACCGCATAAGTAAGAACCCTCTTTTGGGTAACCCCCACTCACTTGAAGAACATACTCATATTACAGTCATACTTCCACCAACCAGCACACGCCAAGTATAGGCAGAAGCACTAATATGTTAATTGTTTTTAGTTACTAGATTTTATTGTGATAATATGACGTGTTATCCACGTATCCACTGTTAATTTAGTGACACATCTGCGGAACGTACAGCGTGCAGCGCCGAAAGCTCAGTGACTGAAGTGTGAGTCGCAATATTCAGTTGTTATGACAAACCAAACGGTCAAAACGCGGCGTCTTGTTCAGCGCGCTACGCGACGGAAAGTTACGTGGCGTTGTCGTCGGTCTGTCTGTGTCGACACTTTATGATGCGCAGCTTTTGTGACGTACCTCAATTGCTCAGAAAAAATGGATTTAATTAGAATATTAGCCATTATAGAGGGCTTAGAAGACATTGCCGCTCTACGTTACAGCCACGCGCGCGATGCACAACACACGCCGAACGTTCAGCTACGCCCGCCGAACTTTAGGTCGCGCAACGCATCGCGCGATGTGTCGCTTGCTATGCAAAATACATTAAATGCCTTTTAGCTGAAAAAACCGCCCGAAGGAAGGTTAGGCCCTACGGCTGATGTGTCATAGAGTACTTGAAATACACTGCGAGCGTATTTAGCCGAACTTTCGGCGCGGTACGTTCCGCAGATGTGTCGCGACACCTAGACTTAGACACAGGCGTCACCTATTTCACGCCATCCTACTCGCTTTTCGGTAACTCTCATCCAGTTACTATCAGCCATCCGGCGTAGATCGTCGCCTCACCTACCCTGAGGGCGAATATAATAGGTAATATATAATTGTTCAATGAACACATTACCCCGGGACCGATCGCTGTCAATGGCTCATCATGTACTCTGAAGGTTGTTCAATAATATGTTTAGCAAACTCTGCAGTTGGTAAGAACAATTTTGAGAAGGAGGAGAATTAAACTGGGCTGGGTAAAGTTTGGGATATCATGTGTGCACCGACTGAAATACGACACTTTACATAAATCTTTCGAGTTTAAGTTTAAATTCCCGTGAGGCACCAACCCATATCCTCCCGTTGGTGTCATAATAGGCGACTAAGGGAACTCTCACCAGGGAAGCGGGCAGCAGCGCTTGTTCTATTGAATAACGAATTACTATGATACCCAACCCGCCTGCCAAGGTGGGGATTATGGTAATGCCCCACAATGAGATGAAAGCCTTGGGGGAGGCCTTTGTCCAGCAGTAGACCTCTATAAGCTGAGAAAGAGAAGAAGGAGGGAAGAAGATAAGTTCAAAAATGCTATTGTTTTATTATCGTTATGAACCAGTGTTTGACCGCGATCTCGGCAGATGCTAAGATGATGCAAGCGTCTATCCACTCTAGCCTTGAAGACATTTAATTTATAGTCTCACGGGAAGACCACTGCAGGCAAAATGTTCTAGATGACAGATTTAAGCGGGATAAAAGGCGGTATATGAGGAGTAACGCTTCCTCTGGATCGTAGGGGTGTTAAGAACGCATGTAAGGGTGGTTACTAAGTACGACGGGTCGTCCGATGATGTATCATACAGTAATGTAATTCCCCCGAGCTCTTTCATTGGAAAGAGCTCGGGCATATTGATGCATACTAGCAAAAAGCTGACTGCCCTACGCGTGTACTCCAGGCTTATAGTATTTCATTAAATATGTTCGGAATCATTGAGTTTCCTTCAAAATTAAACGAGTAAATTGCGTTTGAATAAGGCCGAGTGTATACAAACGTCTGTTCGTGCTGCATGTTACACTGTTGCCTGTACATATGTGGGTATTTGCAGCGTCTAACCAGCCAGTCACTGGCCAAGTTAAACAAACTAAGCTTTGGTCTGAGCCGGTAAGTAAGCTGCTTTTATTTGCACAGACCGACGTTTACAACAGATATCGTTTACTAAATGAACAAACACGGATTACTTAAAGGTACGTAGTGAGGTAATTTTAGCCTGAAAATGTACTAGAAGTTAGCTTAGATAAAGAAGAATCTTGAAAAAGCGCGTGATGCTGCACATCACCTTCTTATTGCAATTTAAACATATATCAACTTTGACTTTGATGATTAATAAGTTCATTTCAGAATGACCAGTACTATGAAAAAAGTCATTATAGTGTTTCAACTTGTCGCCTTAAAAAAGTTAACACCAAACTATTATTAGGATATAATCCCTTTATGCTACCTTTTATCCCGGAAAATAATGATGTTCCCGAGGGAAATCTAAAAAGCGCGATATAACCGAACTCCACGCGGGCGAAGCCGCGGGCGGAAAGCTAGTATATTATAAATCCGAAAGTATCTCTGTCTGTCTGTCTGTCCGGCTTTCACGCCAAAACTACTGAACCGATTGTAATGAAATTTGGTATAGAGCCTGAGAAAGGACATAGGCTATATAACATCCAGCTATGACCAATAGAAGCAGAGCAGTAACGAACGTGAACGCGGACCTCCATATATCTCCACGCAGACGGAGTCGCGGTGGCAACAGCTAGTACATAATATAATATTAATAGGAATTACTGTCGTGTTGCAGGTGCGTTTACAAATATTTAATCACACATACACAAACATCAATAAGTTGTGGTGGCCTAGTGGTTAAAACACCAGCCTCTGAAGTATGAGTCGATCGAGGAGACAGGTCTCCTCTCATCATCATCTGCCATCATCTGAAGACCCGTAATACGGAGAGTATCCACCCTTAGGCCGCTGTAGTGACGCGCGATCTGCCCGCTAGTTTCGAGAACGGGTCTTCGATGCCCACTCGGCACCCGCGCTGCCGTCGCCGCCGCCCCGCTGCCCGCAAGATTTGAGTCAGCGGCCTTAGGTTGGTGACACCACTACGATCCGGACGAAGCGTCTCGACTCGTCTTTTATACCGCGTACATCAAAGATCCAGCGGCGATCTTTCCTTCTGACTGCAATTTAAGTGTCGTCAAGGTTAGACTGAGTAGGTATTTAATAAACTAGCGCACTTTACCATCAACGATAGCATCACTGCTTACCATCAGGCGGAATCGCGATCAGAGGCCACTAGGACTTATACCAAAAAAAAAAGCGAAACGCAGAAATCCCTAAAACATCGTTGAGTATAAATACGGAAATTCCTGTAAATACTTTAAACTCCGTTTAGACCCTTGCTTCGATCCTTTACCCATGGGACATGAGATGAATAACGGCTAATGGCACATTTTTATTCATAGGCTGCGTCCAGGTGGGTTATTGGATAAACCACAAGAGGGATTTTGGTTGACCTTCGCTTAGATTTTTCGAATAATTTGAACAATATTGTAGTATAACAATAATGAAGCCATTTTAAAGTCAAATTCTCTTGTTATCGATTCATCATCATATCATAATCCGCCTTTAATTTTACCACTGTTGGGACACAGGCCTCCCTTCAATGAGAGAGAGTGGGCCGTAGTCTAGCACGTCGGTCTAGGTAGATGTCACATGTTTTCGAAGTTTTTGGCTCTAGGACATGCCGGTTTTCTCACAATGTTTTCCATCACGGTTTGTAGACCAGCAGTAATGAAATAATATATACAAAGTTACGCCTTGCAAGTCCAACTAGGCAACCGCTACTCGGCGATTGTAATTGCATCGATTTCTTTAATCACAGTTACCCGTAAATTACTTTAAATATTTCCTTTTATCTGTGTAATTTCGCGAGCTTGGCAACACTATTGATACCCTTACTTTGCCAATTAAAGGGTCGTTGAATAATTCAGTTTGATAGTGAACCAATTTGATGAAAATGAAAATTTTTAATTTCTCTAAGGAAATTAATTTTCTTATAGGGTTGATGACCTTTTTCCTGTAACTAGAAATTGGTTATAAAGAAACATTTAAAATAGATATTGGATTTTTTTAGAAGGCTCAGTCACTACCGCTTCTCTATATATAAACATAAAATATAGTGATATAAAATTAAAATTACATCCGTGGTGACCGAAGTCACCGACCGTTTAAGTGGTAGTCGGCGGGGTACATTGCACGTAGAACCGATGGCCGATGGCGCAATAAGGTTCTGGAATGGCGGCCACGTACTGGAAGCCGCAGCGTAGGGAGGCCCCCAACAACGTGGACCCATGACCTGGTGAAGGTCGAGGGAAACCGATGGATGCGAGCAGCAGAGGACCGGCCATTATGGAAAACCTTGGCGGAGGGCTTTTCCAGCTTGGTCCAGAAGTGGCCCTCTATAGGCTGAAGAAGAATAAGATTTTTTTTTATGGGTATAAATTATAAACTAGCGCTTGACCGCGATCCCGCCTGTTGGTAAGCAGTGACGCAATCGATGATGGTAAAGTGCACTAGTTTATTAAGAGCCTATACACTCTAGCCTTAAAGACACTCAACTTGTAGTCCGACGGAAACACTGCCGCTGGCAAATTGCTCCAGTCCCTCGATGTACGGTATGAAAGAGGAGGCGGAAAGCTTCGTCCGAATCGTACTGGTGTTAACGACGTAAGGGTGGAAACTCTCCGTGCGACGGGTCGTCCGATGGTGGAACGGAGATGGGGGAACTAAATCATGAAATTCCTTCGTACACTCACCAAAAGGAATCCTATAGAATACCGAAAGGCTGGATACTCTACGCCTGTGCTCTAGGCTTTGAAGACCGTCTTGAATTAGATCTCTTCGATTGCCTCTCCACCGAGTCCAAAGTAGTCAGGTGGCATTTCGCAGCACCAGCCCAAATGTGGCTGCAGTACTCCACACACGAACTGACCAGCCTATAATGTTCCAAATCCTGGGACCCAGGCCTCCTCTCGGTGAGAGGGAGTGGGCCGAAATCTACCACGCGGGCCCAGGTCGGGTTGGGGTTGATGGATGTCTTCGAAGTTTTCGGCTTTATGTTTCCTTCACCATTTTGAGTGCAGTGGTGATGAAATAATTTATTCAAAGTCAAACACCTAATGGGGTTCGAACTTATGTCCTACAACTTGTAGCCAATACCACTAGGCCACATTGCTGCCAATTCAAACATAAATAATCGCGCTAATCTCAGGAACTACTAATCCCATTTGAAAAATTCTTTTTGCTTTTGATAGCCCATTAACCCTAGAAGGCTTTAGGCTATATAACATCACGCTGCGACTAATAGGAGCCGAGCATAATAACTAACAACACGCGAACGAAGTCGCGGACGGCCGCTAGTAGTGAAATAATACAAATTACCTACGCGGTGACCGTGTATGTATGTGTAAATTGTTTATAGGTATAGACCAAACTTACCCACTCTAAAATTCAGCAATTAATTTGAAATCGAAAATTCTCGTCTCCTGGCTACCAAGGTTGCCAGTTTAATCTACTTCCCTACTCCGGATGGGATCACAAAGAGCTTTATTGGATTTTTCTGGCGCCTTTTCACTAAAAGGTAGGTGATGATTTAGATGCACAGTGCTCAGCGGAATACCGTTTATGACGCCCGTTGGAATTCATTAACGAAGCGAAATTATTTCAGACGTTTTATTCTTAGTGTCAGTTTCAAAGGAATATGTTTTTTCGTACATTTTGTGGGGTTTTATGAACTGAATCTTTCTGCATGTATCAAGTTTAGAGGTGAAATCGTACTATCCTATCTGTTTTGATTTGCCTGCGCGCGCCTATTTAGCAGTCTATATAGAGTGGTGCTGACAATACGACAATAAATTAAACAACGTGTACCTCAACACGTCCTCAGTCTACCCATAAAAAATCATATTTATATATGTCCATTAGTTAAGTCACAAGAAATCATTTTTCATTTTTAACATTTTCTAATGATGTACATTTTGATAAGGAAGCGCTTACAGATTAATGACCGCTGCATCCTGCGGTACCAAACTTTAATAATAATGGTACGAAAAAAACAAGTCGGTACAGGATCGCGCTGTTGCCGATCAGAGGTCTATTCCGTTTGCAATTTTATGCGATTTAGTTTGAAATTTTTATTTTTGATGCTTGGTTTTTTTCTATGGTTTAGGATTATTCCTATGAACCAGCATTGTTTGTGTTTTCATTCATATTCGTATTATTATCATCACTCTGTATATCGAGGGTATATGCTAAAACTTCTTGAGTTTTTTTCATTCTCCATCCTGGATGCTGCGCCAGGCAAAGAGATTAAAGGAAAAAATGCGGTAATATTTGAATATGCTTGCTTATTGATGTCTTTAATTGATTAACACTTTCTAACCCTATTCAACTTATATTATAAATGCGAAAGTTTCTGAGGATGTATGTGTGGATGGATGGATGTTTGTTTCTCTTTCACGCAAAAACTATTGAACGGATCTGCATGAAATTGGGCATACAGGTGGTTTATTACCGGAATTAACATATAGACTACATTTTCCCGATACTTTCACTCGCAACAGCTTAAAAATACGTTCGTTGCGTTCATTCGTTGCGTAAATACGTTCGGTTGATCAAATGGGTTAAGTTAACCTTCCACGGTCAGCCTGAGATAGATCATCGTAACATACGAATAATATCCACGACTCCTCACTCCTCAGTGCCTCGCGGACCAATGGCAAAGCACGTTTGCCATTGGTCCGGGCTGACTTTTGTGAAACTTTGACCATAGATTCGGACAAGAACCCGAACGTTTGACAATCAGTTTTACCAACGGGTAACGTGTAAACTGGGTTGTGAAGGCCAGAATGGCAACTAGGCACCTCCATGAGAAATAGTGGTATTCAGCTGCGTTCAATTATTCTGCAAGCCAACGTAATCATAGAAAAGGCTAGACATCTTAATATTGATGTCTGGTGCTATTGTTGAGTTAGTAGCAGAAAAATATAGTGTACAAAAGACTCTAAGATATTCTTTAAAATCCCTCAAGGTTAAAATCACCTGGCGGTATATTTATCGCGCGATGTACCATCAGATTTTATGCCAAAACCACAGTTTACGAGCCTTTTCAGTCACGTGCGTTGACTAAAGATTCTAGCATTAACTTATTATTTTTTGGTCATAAAACCGAAAAATAAGGGTAAAAAAAATATTCATGTAAATTCAGCTCGCGAAATTCAAAGGCCACAGAAGATTTTTATATACAGCCAGTGCATACCTGTCCACCATTTTTTTTTTACATAAGGCGGCTACGATTATACCCTATATGGGTGGATAGTGCACCTTCAAAGCCATTTCTTTAGTTTTATTGCAATTCAAAGTATTAGGTTTTTTTTTTATTATTTATAAACCAGCGCTTGACCGCAATCCCGCCTGATGGTAAGCAGCGATGCGATCGTTGATGGTAAAGCGTGCTAGTTTATTAAGAGCCTATTCACTCTAGCCTTGAAGACACTCAAATTGTAGTCCGACGGAAACACCGCCGCCGTTTTAATAATAAATATTTATATTAAGAATTATTATCATACTTTATTTGCATTTTGGAAAGTGTACGAGGAGATTGCATGATTTAATTCTTCCATCTCCGCTCCATCATCGGACGATCCGTCGTACGGCGAGTTTCAACCCTTACGTTGTTGACACCACAACGTTCCGAACGAAGCGTTTCGGCTCTCCTTTTATACCGCGTACATCAGGAACTGTAACAATTTGCCAGCGGCGGTGTTTCCTTCGGACTAAAATTTACGTGTCTTCAAGGCTAGAATGAATAGGCTCTTAATAAACTAGCGCGCTTTACCATCAACGATTTTATCACTGCTTACTATTAGACGAGATCGCGGTCAAGTGCCGCGCGTGCAGAGCACGCGCGGCACGAGAGAGTGCGTGTCAGTGATTATATTTCATCCATACTTAATATTATAAATGCGAAAGTAACTCTGTCTGTCTATCTGTCTGTCTGTTACGCTTTCCCGCTTAAACCTCTCAACCGATTTTGATGAAATTTGGCACAGACATTCTTTAGACCCTGAGAAAGAACGTAGGCTACCTTTTATCCCGGAAAAATTTGATGTTCCCGAGGGAAATCTAAAAAGCGCGATATAACCGAACTTCACCCGGGCGAAGCCGCGGGCGGAAAGCTAGTAAACAATAAATAACAGTTAATCAATACATCTCTCAACGTTCATATTTCTTGAAATTATGACATTTCAGGCCATTTCTAATTTAAGGTGTAGACGAATGACGAGGTCCGCTAGAGCCGACGCTTGCCCGATTTCCCACCCAAAAAAAGGAGTCTCAGTGCTGATTCTATTGAGTATATTATAATTGCGTATAGACATATTTGTTAATAAATTTCTTAAACTTACAACCTGACACTGATTTGTAAATTGTAAAAAGCATAAGTTTTTTTTTCAAGTTCATTGCGGTATCAGTGGTATTCATTAATTAAATCATTCAAGGTGCGGGTGAACGGACACTTAGGGTACTCTATCAAATGAGGTATAGTCTGATCAGTTACTCAAATTGGGTATTGAGTGCATCAGTTACTATCTACTTTTTCTTTTTTAATAATTACAAACTACGTACGGCTTCACCTGATATCATGCCGGAATACGACGAATCGCTTGGCGGCAAGACTTTTTCTGGTGGGTGGTAACTTCGGCCGGCAGCCGATATTATGGCCTACCACCGAGTACCACTTTGACAAATTGTGTCGAAAATGGAGGATTTAGTGCGTCCTTTTAACCTAAACATATTCTCATAACGGTTGTTGGTATTGCGGTATAAATCCAGTGACGATAATGAATGATCTGTGGTGTGTAGGTGTGAAACGTGGAATTGTTGCCGCAGTTTGGTACCCGTTTGTATTAATGTGTTTTTGAGTGAATGGAATTCCCGTTCATTCATTCCAATAAAATGGAGTGTGTTCCTGAAGCGATTGTTCATACACTATACAGTCCATTTTATCAATATGGCAATTTGAGATTTCATATATAACTGAAGAGTTGTCGTTTGTACGCCCTAATCTCAGGAACTACTGGTCCGATTTGAAAAATTCTTTCTGCGTTGGATAGCCCGTAATCCTGGAAGGCTTTAGGCTATATAAACTCACGGTGCGACCAATAGGAGCGGAGCATATCGAAACCTACGCGGGTGTAATCGCGTAGTGCAGCTAATCATTTATGAAAAAGGAAGGATTATCAGTGGAATACATGGCAAAGAGAAAAATCTTCGTCTATTCTCATCTCAGCCTATAGTGGTCCACTAATGGACAAAGGCCTCAGCCAAGGCTTTCCATGATGACCGGTCTTGTGCTGCCCGCATCCATCGGCTTCCCGCGACCTTCACCAGGTCATTGTTCTACCTTGTTGCGGGCCTCCCTATGCTGCGTCTTCCAGTACGTGGCCGCCACTGCTTACGGCCCCATCGGCTATCGGTTCTACAAGCAATGTGCCCTGCCCAGTGGCACTTAATTTTGCGACTCGAAGAGCTATGTCGCTGACTTTGGTTCATCTGCGGATCTCTTCATGTCTGATTCGATCGCGCAGAGAAACTCCGAGCATAGCTCTTTCCATCGCGCTTTATGTGACTTTGAGTCTTCGTATGAGGCCCATTGTGAGCGACCACGTTTCAGTTTCGTATGTCATCAGTGGCATACACTGGTTAAAGACTTTAGTTAGACACTATGGTATATTGGACGACGAGAAGATGTAGCATAGCTTCCCGCTTGAGGAGAAAAAACTTTGACATTTGTATACAATATGTAAAGAAAACCCTGTCCGATCCGTGAAGGTATTGTTAGGTATCGTTAACTGATTCTAATAATGCCTATAAAGCCGGGCTAAACTTAAAAAAAAATCCCCCAAAAAAAAAATATTATTTCGAAAAAGCGAGGTAACTTAATGCATGTGCGGTAGTCAACCCGATAGCCCCGCCCCCCTTCACCCGCGCATACATGCGCGGGTGAAAGGGGGCGGGGCATGCGGCACGTGGTCGCATCGCTATTCGCTCCGCCACAAATGGTGTTGTCAGTTTTTTAAAAATTACTAAATTTCGGGGAAATTGGAATTAATACCCGGGAAAAAAAGATTATTTCAAAATTCATTATTATTGTTACTGTGATGATTATGTAAAATTTTATATTATATTTGGTCAAGTGTTTACCTAACCTTTATTATCCTTATGGGTCGGACAGGGTTTTCTTTACATATTGTATAAGTGTGTTTTTTCTTACATTTTGTTAGAAACGTACTATGATGCTAATAATAAAAACGACGCTAAGACAGATAGAGCCCCAGAGCTAGTTTTCAGCAACTGTCGGCGTTGATCAGATATGACCCAATCAATTTTAAGCCTTAAAGTTATAAAAATAAAGTTGAAAATCTAATAAAGAAATATGGCAGATTGTAGTAGCTTGATGTGATGTCTCTGTACATACGATATAAGTTTGCAGTTTATGAACTTCTCAATAAAACCTCGTTAGGACGTTAAACAGTAAATTATCACTGCATCAAACCATAGAAAAGTTTATATTATGGCGGCTTTTGGTATACAATCATTGTTTTTTACTGCATCCAGAGGGGCAATACTCGTAATTTTAAAGAAAATTCATAGTGTAGTTTCAAAGTACTTACTTCTAATTTTTAACAAGTTTCGTGGTAGGTCTTAACATCGGCTGCCGGCAGCAGTTATCACCCACCACACAAAGTCTGTGCGTCTCGATTTTGTACGAAGAAACGGAAATTTTCACCAATATCTTTTTATTAACTTATAAGGTCCCACTGCTGGGCAAACCCTTCTTTCTTTAAACCCATCTCTGTACAAAGCTTTCATTACTCTATCACAATATCAACTTATATCCAGCGATGGTCGTGGATAATAAGATAAATAATTCGAATCAAAACTGCACGTTTAAGTCACGGAACACGATGCAGAGCAGACGTTTGCTAGTATCCGTTACATGAACAATCCTGACTGTTGCAAACTTTCCCTGCTGCTAACTTGGGTTGCTCACTTGTCCTAGATTTTGTCTCTTACTCGTAAGTTGGGGCCATAGAACAAGGCCTTTAAGTGTAATGCCATCGAAGAAGTAGAAGTTCATTTAAGAAAATTAATGGATTAACTAAAAAAGTCAATAATTATGTCTCATTATAGTTATTATCATCAACATGTCAACCACAGAAAGTCCAGTGCTGGACATATGCTTCCCCCAAGGATTTCTGAAAAGACCGAATGGACGCGGCCTGCATCCAGCGCTTCCCTGCGATTTTAATCATCTGATCATCTAATCGCTGGGTGTCCGACGCTGCGCTTGCCGCCGGTACGTTGTCGCTATTCAAGAGCCTTTCTGCCCCATCGGCCATCGGCTCTACGTGCTACGTGCCCCCCGCCCACTGCTACTTCAAAGAGCTAATCCGCTAGGATATATCGGCGACTTTTGTTCTTCTACGAATCTCTTCATTCCTGATACGAAACTCCTAGCATAGCACTCTCTATAGCTCTCTGTGCGACCTTGAGCTTTCTTATGAGGCCCATAGTGAGGGACCACCATTTGGATCCATATGTCATCACCGGTAGCACACATTGGTTAAGGGTTGTCTTTAGCCAATGAGGTATTTTGAACAAGAAAACACTGCGGAGCTTCCTGAGCGCTGCCTAGCCGAGTCGGATTCGTCGAATTATATTTATAATTTATAGTAATATTATAACCGTTAATAACTTGGTAATCGATTTGCTTATCAATTATTTTCCCTGGCTTTATATGGATACGTTATTTCGTGTGGATTTTATCGGTTTTCCATGTTGAAATTCGGTTTCCTTTGCATGGGGATTGATGATATCAAATCAACTCCTATGTAGTGCGTTTTTCAATCTGACAGGTATGAAAAATATAAAATAAAGAAGATTCGGACCTGGGTACTTTGCCCCGGTGCTGGGTACCGTACCATGCCCTGAGTGTCTTACCCCGGGAAACTTGGTACCTGGCCATCAAGAGGATTAGCATTATAATCACTAGAGATAAATGGAAAAAAAATCACACCAAGTGTTCAACCACAAAAAATAATGTGCAACTGTACAACTAGGAAATCCAAATTCCTTCCTCTTTTGTGACCCAACGTTTAAAGATATGTGTGCCTACAAAATATTCACATTCAGTAAAGTAGAATATTTTGCATTGCTAAGTGAATTTAGCAGACTTTTTCGAAGTTCTCAGGGCAAGTTGTTTATGTTTTAAACATTTTACCATAACTTTGACAAAATAATTGTTGTTATACGAATTTTGTGGGAGTACTGGAGTGAGAGAAACGTCAGAATAGATGTGGGGATTCTGGAAAACAGGTGGCTATATATCTATAAGGTACCTGTTTTTAAGAATCCTCACATCATCTTACATTTCCAGGGGCCGTCCGTCCTTCTGTCGCCAGACTGTATCTCTTGAACCGTAATGTTCATAGTTTGATTTCCGACGTGACAACGTCTTATAATTCGATGGAGTCCGCTGCACGCCCGAAAAAACATGACTCATGCGGCGTTACCCCGTTCCATTTAAGGCTTAAAATGCAGTGAGAGTGCGGAACAAGCGACAAAGAGGCACAATCATCCTCCGCGTTCGGCAGCGTTCGACATCTGTCTCTCTACTACTTGAGTGAGCGTTGCGTCCGAATGGACAGCTGCTATTCAATAATACATTTACATGTTTTCGTCAAGTATGAAGTGCAGTGAAAAGTGAATGTGGTGTCAATTGCTTATAGCAACGATAATTGCGGCAATAAAGGTTTGAAAAATGCAACCTTTCCATCAGTATTTTCTTATGACGTTGTCACATTCAGCTATCATCAGTGAAACGACTTTACAGACAACCGATTTTTTGTAAGTGGGGTTCTTTGTACAAACACACTTACCTACGCGTTCATCATATATTTTATAAACCAGATGAATTTTTCGTTTCCTTAATAATAATCTGAC
Organism: Sesamia nonagrioides; assembly: GCA_017933935.1. NCBI lineage: Eukaryota > Metazoa > Arthropoda > Insecta > Lepidoptera > Noctuidae > Sesamia > Sesamia nonagrioides. Next base: position 136,290 of record JADWQK010001857.1, on the reverse strand, counting down.
TTAAACTGCAAACAAATTTTCTATTGCACTATAACCAACACTGCCAACACATTATGCCCACAGTCATTACAATATGTCTGATGATAACGGGAGACAGACATAATTATTCACCGGAAAAAAATCATTTATTTAGTATTAAATTATTTACATAAAGTGTAAGAAATTATTTATAATAGCTAAAAATTTTATTTTTTTCTACTATGTTAGAATAATGGCGAACGTATCAAAGCGACGCTTCTAATACTGTTTTTCGGAACAATTATTCGAAAGCTCATTCTTAATTCTCTTGGAGGCTCGAATGTAACCGGAGGGACGATTTGCGTTATTTTAAGAATGTTCAACAATTTGATCTCATTCTCAATTCTAAATAACTCTAACTTCCCGAAAATTTTGACGAATTTTCGATATTTATTTGTCGCCGAGACGAGGCTGCGACTAGACTTTGAACGAATTATGAGATATCCAAATTGTGAGAAGTTATTAGGTAATGGCGCCTCACAACCTAAACTAAACTAATTTTAAGTTAAGTACATCGTTTTCTTTTCTTTTCGTTAAGACAAGGATAGAAGATAATATTTTAGTTTATTCCTATCAAATGAAGATACTCCATAGACCAAAGATTTAGAATTTCATTATAGACAGTTTAGACGCTTTTAAAAACATGGCGACTGAAAATACAGTTTACGCCAGAAACGCACTAATTTGACAGGTATAAACTGACATTTTATCTTCTGTCCTTTTCTTAACGAAATGGAAAGAAAAAGATGCATTGAACATAAATTTCATTTAGTTTGTGATCAAGAGAATCGGGCCATTTTGCGAGTTTGCGCGACATAAGGTCGATTTTTGCAGACAATTTTTATTAATTTCAAGATGGCTGCTAATCCAATATATCGTTTCAAATAACCTACTACGACACCGTGGAAAATAAAACCCCTTTTCCCTGTCCTCGTCTTAAACAATTGACGTCAGCCCACAATTTCCCATACAAGCGCGTGTAAACAGTCAGAATCAGCACACATGTCTGCAGAGCTGTCTAATAGAATCTGCATAACAGAGAGTGTTCGTATAACTAAGGCCTTAGCTTAGTCGTACTCGAAACGAAGTCACTGTAGCAATGTACTACCGTGCTAGTTTGTTGGGGGCATTGGGCATACTTAGTGTTTGGTATAACTTTGAATGGTAAGTTGGCTAAAGTGATGTTCAGGTAACGTAATTATTACAATTCCAAATTTGAAAAAGATTTGAAGATATATTTTGTTTCTAGTAATAAAGTTATCATCATCATCATCTCAGCGTTAATCCCAGTCGCATCCGAAGCTTTTTTTCAGCTTTGGAGTCTGGGGTCCGCTTTTTACCAGTCTAACTGCTGATAATTATGGCTAAACTTCTACATTTTCCGTGAAGCGACTGCCATCTGACCTCTACAACAACGAAGGCGACATCGAAGCATTGCAGATAGACCAATTGTTGAACTTTTGAGGGCTCCAACAACCCGTAACGACTGCCACAAGATGTTCGTATGGCAACCGGGACCAACGGCTTAACGTGCTTTCCGAGGCACGACCAGACCAGTGCAAATATTCATATTCATGCATACAAATATTTGCACTGTGCGGGGGTCAAACCCGCGCCTCCTTGCGCAGCGGCTGCGTCCGCTACCGCTACGGCACGGAGGCTGTCAGTAATAAGGTTATATGAAGTCTTATTATCACAAAAGTTATTATCAAAATATGTTTTAATAATAACTTTGTACCTACTCTTTACGCTTAGTAAAACAGGAGCCAGCTAAATGTTTCGTCATAGTTATTCTATCAGAATATTGGCATACTTGTTGGCAGTTTAGATATTGTTGAACAGTTTCAGAAAGGTTGTCCACTTCTCACAGTTGACAAACTGTAACAGAGTAAGTTGGGAGTCGAGTTGTCCTGGCGTGGATCCACTTTCCTTGTGATTGTTTATCAATTTTGATATAAAATTAAATGGTTTACAACTTTACTAAAATGGCGGACGCTGGCTGTGCAGCTACTGGATTGAAGTGAAATTGGGCTGGCCATTTTTATCGCAGTCAGAGAAGCAATACGCAAAAGTCATTGAATTCCAAATGGCAGAATACGACCGCGGCACGCCCAGAAATAGATGGCGAAATGAAAAGAAACTTCTTCTTAAAGGATTAGCCCACAAGAGCAGTAGATCGAGTACTATATTATTAGCAGATTAAAAAATCTACTCAATTTGTTATTGAATCAAATTATACATAAACAAATAGACCATTCAAGTATTACATAAGCGATTTTATGTTATTATTGAACCTCCATTCTCCTCATCAGCAAAAGTAAGCATACGTTTTAATTAATCCCAGTATGACAAGTCATCGTAACCTGGGCCGACGATCTGGTAATCATTGCTTGTCGAATCAGAGTTAAGAAGTTTATAGACAGATAAGATTTACGAGCTATACAAAGTGCCTAGACTCATTGGATGGCAAAAGGCTGAAGAAGAAAAAGAATGCCAACATAGCTCCTGTCCGAAAAATGGACGATCCCTTTTTCGGACAGGAGCTATGTTAGCTTTTCTCTTAGCTATTGATCATGTATAGCTGCATCTCTCTCTTGCAGCAGAATCATGACTCCTAATTTCTACACAATATATGCTTGTTATTAAACTTTATTATTCAATAATGTTGTGCGTGTAAAACAGTTTCCGTCAATTTGATGAGAGAATAAGCATGGCGTTGGTAATTATTTTATGTTGCCTAATTACGTGGAAACTCATTTACATGAGCAGTAAGCTTTAATTAAACACAAATTCCAGTAATAGGGTTATATACTGAAATAAATTATGAGTCAGGGTGAGTTACTATAGAATCCGCATGTGATTCAACCTTTTTAGAGGTAGTATGATTTCATCACAAGTATAACATTTAAACGCTTAACAAAATGGGAAAAATCAAGTAATATAATTATAGAATGAAAGGAAGCTGCATGCAGAGGACTTTATATGATTTCTTTACATGACGATTTTTTTATAAACTAGTGCTTGGCTGCAATCTTGCACGTTACCAGACATCATGCCGGAACACGACTAATCGCTTGGCAGCAAGACTTTGTCTGGTGTGTGGTAAATTCCGCCGGCAGCCGATGTTATGGCCATTTCTCCTATTTTAACCCAACCATAACCCGCGAGTTACTAAAAAGTTAGTGATAACTGCATCGCTGGTGTGTTTATTTTATATAAAGCTCACACTTAAACCCAGTCACCGCAACCTATAGTAGGGGTCCTTCTTATCAACGTATACAACAGACTAGGAATGCAAATCTACTACTCTTATTGGCGCCCTGTTGTCTTGTTCAGCAGTTAATTATCTTTTAGAATTGCTTACTAGATAGTGTTTGGGTTTGTTCAAAAGCGTGTATTACGGAGATTGGCTGGCATTGTGTTCGTTTGTCTTTCTGTGTTTGTGTTGTAAAGTTGACAAAGTGAATGTGAGAGATGTCGTCGTGTGTTTTTTTTAAGCTGTATGTTGCAAATATTTTCATTCAGAACTTTTCGTTACGTTTCTGTTACCGGCCGGTTGTGTTGGATAAAAACTTTTAATTAATATCCTGAAAAGTGTTACTTTGTAATGGCGTTGTTATGTAACATGAATTTAATAATTAATAGATTGTTGTTTCAACTTTATAAATATTGAGATTTCGTTATAAACTTAAACAATAGAAACATTTTCCATACGAAGGCCAAAACCGCATCAAATCCGTTTCATATTTTATAAGGACAACGTAACAGATACGAAAATCGAGTTTAATTGATACTACAGTGATATTCTGAATTATGTAACTATTCTACTCCGTAATTTTGTCTTGTTTAACTAAATAATAAGGAATAGTGTTTGCTCAAAAAACTTTGTATCGAATAGTGTTGTTTTAAATTTTAATATTATTTTTTAGTTTTTTATACGTGTAAGTTTCTAAAATGTATGTCGTGAAATGTATCCTTTCTGCCGCATTAGGTTAAGCAACCTGTAATGGTAGTAAGTGTATTTTTTTTTTATTAGTTATAAACTAGTGCTTGACTGCAATCCCGCCTGATCGTAAGCGGTGATGCAATCGTTGATGGTAAAACGCACTAGCTTATTAAGCCCATTCACTCAAAAAAACTGAGTCAATAGGAAGGAAGACGGCAGTTGAGCGAGGTGATGCAATGTTTAACCCAACAACACGACCAAAGATGCTGCGCCAGAGGATGATCTGGAGACCCTCCACGACCAAACTCCCGACACAACAACATTAGGCACATCGTACCCGGTACACATCGTAACACAACTGCTCAGACCCGTCCTCCGTACGGCTTCACCAGACATCATGCCGGAACACGACGAATCGCTTGGCGGCAAGACTTTGTCTGGTGGGTGTCTGGTGATTAAATAAATAAATAAATACCGCAAATGCGAAACCGCAATGTGAAAGTCGGCAAATTTAAAATAACCACGTATTGCTTTCCTGTAAATATATTAATCACACCAAATAAGCGGACCCCGGGCTCCAACGTGAAAGCCGCGGATGCAGCCGAGATAAACGCTGAGAAGATGATATTAATCACACCAACTGCAAAGTCGTTTATTTAAATTTGGTTGAGCATCAAAATTTCATAAGACAGTCCCCCCAATACGCCCGCCCGTCGCCACTTCCTAGTGCTTTCGCTGGGAAGAAGAAGAGACGGAACAATCTCCCCAGCAGCACAGCTGTCTATTTAGTTAGAAAATACTTGATTGTAGGTATACAATACCAGGTGTGTGAAGTAATTAACATTACAGTTTTTTTATATACTTAACTATACAACGTGTAACAAAAAGGGTATATACATACCAAGGACATGACATCTTTAGATGATATCAAACGATATCGGAAGGGTTTCAACTCAAAATAAAATACTCAAAAAATTGGTACCAAATTTTCGGTTTCGTGTGTTTCTTAAAATAAAATCATAACAAACGTGGCAGCACACTACATATGTTAATAACTACTCGTTACCCGTCACGTTACTTGCCAAAATTCGATAAATGTCTTCAATATCTCTGTGCGACTAGTATGATAGTAGCCTATCACAGGCGGTGTTTTTCCTCATAACTTCCTAACATAAAGAGATAGGATTAAAAAACCCTTCCAATATCGTTTGATATCATGTAAATATGCCATGCCTTTGTTATGTATATACCCTTTATGTTACACGTTGTATACTAATGCTTGACCGTAATCCCGCCTGCTTCGCAATCAATGATGGTAAAGCGCTAGTTTATTTAGACTATTCACTCAAAACAACTGAGTGTATAGGAAGAAAGATAGGAAGAAAGCAGTTGAGCGAGGTGATGTAATTAAATTAAAATTAAATTGAATTGACCACATGATACAAGCAATACTTAGTTTGTGACTCCCCGAATTAAACTGAATTGTATGGTTACATTGTAATGTTATGTACATATTCAGATATACTTACACTTATTATTTATACTCATATTCATACTTATATATGTATCATTCATTTCCACGGTCCATAATATGCTTTCCATTATTATGAGGCTCTGTTTTGATCATATTCCACTACACCAGGACTCATTTTTCTGTTTACAGACTCGGTCCTCAACTTTACGCCTAAGTTTCGGCGACTTATTGACCCCTTAGCGTAGGAAGCCGTACCTATGCAGGACTGTATCACTTTTTCCTATCAAACACTGCACTTTTTAATTTAATACCATTTATATTTACATTGTTACAGAACATTTTCATTATTTTGACATTTTTTGACAACATTGTTGATGATGTATCTATGACAACCTTCTCATCAAAATTCTTGTTGGTCTGCTATTTTTATTTCATAATTGTTATTCGAACTCTTTTATGGTAAAATTATTTACCGTTCCTCGTCCATATTTTTGAATATTTTAAATTTCGACCTCCAACCGTTCTGCGAGGTTTCTTTAGGAATCATCGCAGAGCAGTGGTCAGTCGAGCTCTGGCTTCCAAACAAGCCTCTTAAAAGTAGGTCTCCAGTAAACGTTGCCTCGAGAGCCCTTCTAGGGTTTTTCCTGCTGTGCCAGTCTCTATATAACTGGTGCGCCTGGAGCTGCCTGGCCCTTTGCCGCCGGAGCCTTCGACTGCTGCCGGCCTTGTGACGCCGGGGCAGTCCCTCTTCCGTAGCTGCCGCCGGTCCACCAGGGCCGCTCCTCTGTACCTGCCGCCGGTCCACCAGGGCCGCTCCTCTGTACCTGCCGCCGGTCCACCAGGGCCGTTCTTCCGTTGCTGCCGCCGGTCCACCAGGGCCGCTCCTCTGTAGCTGCCGCCGGTCTACCAGGGCCGCTCCTCTGTAGCTGCCGCCGGTCCACCAGGGCCGTTCTTCGTGTAGCTGCCGCCGGTCCACCAGGGCCGTTCTTCTGTAGCTGACGCCGGTCCACCAGGGCCGCTCCTCCGTAGCTGCCGCCGGTCCACCAGGGCCGCTCCTCTGCAGCTGCCGCCGGTCCACAAGGGCCGCTCCTCTGCAGCTGCCGCCGGTCCACCAGGGCGCTCCTCTGCAGCTGCCGCCGGTCCACCAGGGCCGCTCGTCCGTTGCTGTCGCCGGTCCACCAGGGCCGCTCGTCCGTTGCTGTCGCCGGTCCACCAGGGCCGCTCGTCCGTTGCTGTCGCCGGTCCACCAGGGCCGCTCGTCTGTTGCTGTCGCCGGTCCGCCAGGGCCGCTCGTCTGTTGCTGTCGCCGGTCCGCCAGGGCCGCTCGTCTGTTGCTGTCGCCGGTCCGCCAGGGCCGCTCCTCCGTAACTGCCGCCGGTCCACCAGGGGCCGCCCTTCACCATCACCCATCAATCATTCATCGACATTATTCATTTTTATACTTCCATCTTGTCTTTTCTGTATACTTAATAAATACTGTCTCCCTCTAAAGTCTTTTCTTGTCGTTATACGACAACATTTTGATTCAAATACTATATTTTAGTAATTTTAATTTTGTCTTTGTGAAGAAAGTCAAGAACAATGGCTAAATCCGTGGATCAAACGGTTACGGTCACGACCTTGAGACTAACGAGTCAATAACAATATTGACGGTTCAATAAAGAAAGAAATTTGATTATTCTGCACAAAGAAAACCCAAATTACAAAAAATAATAAAAAAGAAAAGATTTACTGTCTTTTCTTTTTATTCACACATCAACAATGTTTTCAGTCTGTAATACATTTACTCGACTTGAATCAATCTTTCGATATTGTATGGCGAGGGTTTTTGACGGGAAAGCTAAGATGAATGTCACGCTCATTTTTCGTTGGACTTTTATTAAATTATTTATAGTGTCCTTTACTAAATAAAAGCGCGTGATTTATGTAGTTAAAAGTGCATTCAGTGAATAATTCATAGAGAACATTGAAATATCGCAGCATAGTGTCCACATCATGGCTTTGCATCAAATCTCCTCGTAGTCGGCTCACGCGGCCGTTTTTTCAACTGTCATTGGCGATATCCGCCATTATTGTGAAATACATTTTTTAAAGAAATTCTATAATTTGTTACGTTATATTGGCAAAATTGTGGTATCTAACCACAGAGGCCATTGAAGACTTGAAGTAGTATTCACTCTAAAGATAAGAAAGAAAACTACATTTACTCTATCACATTTGACAGTCACGTATCCAATTGATTCTCTATTGTCCTTACATACAAGTTAAATAAACTTGAAGAAGCCTGAATGCCTTGAAGATTGATTACGCTATTGGTTGTTATAATATATTACTGTTTTGGGACAATCACATACAAAGATTAAGCGGAAATGGAACAGGCACCAACGTTGTATCATTCGTCTACTGCTAGACTTGTACACACTTGCTAGGCTGTGCCATAATAATGCCTTCTGCCTTTCGTATCCAATCTGTCACAACTGGATGAATAGACCACCTCCTTCATCCTCTTCTTCAGCCTTTAGAGGTCCACTGCTAGACACAGACCTCTCCCAAGGCTTTCCACGATGATCGGACTAGTGCCGCCCGCATCCATCGGCTTCCCGCGACCTTCACCAGGTTATCGATCCACCTTGTTGAGGGCCTCCCTACGCTGCGTCTTCTGATCTACATAATATAAAATCCGCCTCCACGATATCAGGCAGTTAAGCCTACCGGGGAATCAAACGAGTATTGGATTCCCTTATAATTATATTGTTAGAACGTCTTCACGTCACATACCTAATCAGTAGGGTGGAGCGAAATATACTTTTTCCATTTTATCCTTTCTAATAGTGACAAAAAGGTGCCATTATGGGTCAAACTATCACATGCAAAATTATTTTTGCTTACGTTTGAAAACGTTATGAAATTTTACGTTTGGATATGATATCATTTGAAATCTCAGCAAGAAACGCCCAAAAAGCCCTCAATCTTTTAAAAACAAAAAAAGTGGCTTGCAAGATAGAAGTTTGGAAAATGACGTCCATCCGACAGCAAGTCATACAATCATAATACGAATGTTAAATGCTTATCACCTTAAATGCAAAAACTTGGAAAAATCTTTAGAGGTTTACTGACGACAAAACGTGTTCTTCTTGATATATCATAGTGCAAGCGTAAAAACTTGTGGTTTGAGTACAGACCAACTTTACTTATACAGAACATGACTTGGTTCGGAAATCACCTGGAAATCTTTCATACCTATGCAAGGACTGGCGCAAATCTAAAATATGCGGGTCTTTATGTAGGAACAAAAATCCGATGAAAATTTAATGTGTTAGTAACGTTTGTGGTAAAAGTTTATGCACCGACTTGGTTCGACATTAAAAACTATTCAAGCTGCAAAGACGGAGCTCGTCACCTTTTCAAACTGATTTTACGTTCGAGATATCTGCCGGAAAATCTAAAAAAAAATTGTAGATGTTGTAGTACAAAGCAAAGTTACTTCGTTCATGGCGAAAATCTGCTACTCGCTATGTTGACGAAAGAAAGAAAACATGATCGGGAATTACATGCTCCGTGAGTTTTGAAGTCACGTTCCATAACTTCATCGACAATGCCTAGATTATTTGAGGTCCAGAAAATTATAACTTTTGACGCATCGGATTACATAAATTTGATCGATTGGCACTATTGGCATTGTGCGATTACCGAACCACCACTACTGAAACATCTGATAGAGCAAGAAATCCGTTTTTTATAGACAATGGTGGAGAAGGTAATTTGGATTTTCTACAAATTCCGTGTTATACACAAGCTAGAGAACGAGCAGTAAAGGTCACTACATAGGCTGCTCTTTATACAAGAAAAGCTAAAATAGAGTTGATAAAATCAAAACTAGGGTCACTAGCAATCATCCGTAAATTTAAAACAAAGAGAGATTTTAAGCTTGGAAAAATGCTAATTTTATTTAATTTTCCAAATCACTATTCATAGTTTTGGTAATGTATATTAAAATCTGCTTGTCAAACACGTGTTTCTTTACATTCAATTTAAGAATATAGCTATAACTGAGGCACTTGAACCCTTTCCAAAATATACGTTTTTTGGTATTTTCAATAATTTTCGAAGTCCATGCGGAGGCATTAAACGTCCTTTTAAAATTACGAAAAAAAAAGCTGTAGCAATATTTTATAATAATGCAACTTTTCCGCACTATTAGAAGTCGAAATTTGAGAAAAAAAAATCTGCCCTACTTGTACGCTCCACCCTAATAATCAGCCCCTAATGTTTCCACTCTTGGGACACACACCACTTTTCGGTGAGAGTAAGTGAGCTGTAATCTACCACGTGATAGATGTCACAGTATGTCTTCAAAGTTGGACACGCCAGTTACCACACGATGCTCTTCTTCACTGTTTTGAGAGCAATGGTGATGAAATGATTTATACAAAGTAAAGCGCCTGGTGGGGTTCGAACCTACGACCTACAACTTGTAAGTCGCGGTCAATACCACTAGGCCACCGCTACTCTCGTGTCTTCACCTATTTTGTAAGGTTATCTTCGACGGATACCCTCTCCAGTACCTTTTGTAGATCCTCCTAATCTCAGCGTTAATTCCAGTTGCATCCGAAGCTATTTCAGCTTTGAAGACTGGGGTCCGCTTTACCAGTCAACTGCTGATTTCGGCTAAACTACGAAATTTGCCGTGAAGCGACTGCCGTCTGACCTTTACAAACCGAAGGCGATATTGAAGTATTGCAGTTAGACGCAATTGTTGGACTTTTGGGGGCTCCAACAACCCGTAACGACTGCCCTTAGATGTTCGTATGGCAACCGTGTGCAAATATTCATATTCATACATACAAATATTTGCACTGCGCGGGGATCGAACCCGCGCCTCCATGCGCAGCGACCGCGTTCGGTATCGCTACGGTATGCCACGGAGGCTGTCCTTTCTGCAGATTTTCCGTCCATTTAGCTAGGGTCCCGCTCTCTACTCCAGGACTCGTTTGCTCCACCGACCGTCGCTATCACAATCTAATATTCCTACTCAATCATCTTAATCAGCATATAATGTTCACTCTGCTGTGACATATGCCTTGTTGATGTAAAAGGGATTGGGCCGTAATCCACGAGGGCCCGTTGCGGGTTGTAAAACTTCAAATATTTTCAAATTCTGCGCCCTACGAGGAAACGCGTGACACTTGATAGTTTCATAAAAGACTACTTGTTTTGCGAGTTTGATCTTTGTTAGCTACTAAGATTGCACCATTGATAGATATCAGGAACGCATTCCCTCGATGACCGTAAATGCTGTAGTCAATACGGATATTTGCTAAGAGTTAGCCGCACCAAATTGCATGTATTAACAGAAGCACACTAGTCTCTACAATATTAGAATTTATTCGCTTACTTTTACTTTCCTAAGAATCACCATGCTCGGGTGTCTCTTCCAGGTGTTTTTCATCCCAGTTCCGTCTGGATCTGTATGCATTGGCTCACCAACGCTATTTGTTTGGTCCGTGTCGATCGCCATATCTCACGTTGACGCGCAATTGATCAAAATGCTTGTACGACATGTGTTCCTAGTACTTTTGATAGATAACTTGCAAAACTATAGTTTATGAGTTTTTGTTGGTGCATTTATTATTTGGGAAGTATTATTCCACCGTACTTATACTCAAACAATCATCATATTATATATATTATGTTTTTTTTTTATAAGTTATAAACTATTGCTTGATCACAATCCCACCTGACGGTAAGCAGTGATGCAGTCGTTGATGGTAAAGCGCGCTAGTTACTCTAGCCTTGAAGAAACTTAAATAGTAGTCCGACGAAAACACCGCCACTGGTAAATTTTTCCGTCCCTCGATGTACGCGGTATAAAAGAAGAGGCGAAAAGCTTCTTTCGGATCGTTATGGTGTCATCAACGTAAAAGTGGCTCGCCGTTCGATGATGGAACGGAGATGGGGGAATTAAATCAGGCAATTCCTTCGCACACTCTCCAAAATGCAATGCATACAATGTATCGATCTCTTTTTTCGCCCCTTTTACCAAACTTGATAAATCGGGTATCAAAATACACAGAATTTTAGGGATATTCTGCTGATTATGATGGGGAAGACTGTTCAGAGAGCGGGCGCAGGCAGCTCGTTACATATATGTCAAATAAACCAATTCCAGGGACTTTTGTATTGTGAAGACGTCAATCAGCCAAAAGTTGAAGCTAGTTGCACATTCCAAAGCATAGTAGGTAGGTACTGGGGGAATCTAATATCTCTCCATTCCTATACAATCGCATATATTGCTGTGGAATTCTATAATATAAGATCGTCTTCACCTATTTCTAATCAGAACTGACACACACATGTCATGTAAACCAAAAATATTTATCAAAGTACTAGCATTTGATACTGTATTCTAAACACGCTTGAACGTTCAAATTTACCACCTGATCACTACTACCTTGTAGCTGGCTCACACTTCGTAAGGTTTTAGCGGACAGTATCAATTAAACACTAAGTCTTAGGTCCATTGGCTGACTTGTTTCGCCTTCTTTTTGGTATAATTTCGATCAGATTCGATCAGATTGATCCACTCTGCTGAACCAGATTTTTATTACGATTTTTATTTAGATAATCAAATTTTTAAATACTTTAACTTGATAATAAAAATATGTATACAATATGTGAAGAAAACCCTGTCCGATCTGTGAAGGTATTGTTAGGTATCGATAACTGATTCTACTAAAGCCGGGCTAAACTTAAAAAAAAATCCCCCTAAAAAATAAATATTATTTCGAAAAAGTGAGGTAACTTAATACATGTGCGGTAGGCAACACGCTGGGTATACAAGCGCGGGTGAAGGGGGGCAGGGCACGCGGCACGTGGTCGCATCACTCATAATAATACAAAAGGATGCTTTCACTTTTAAAAAATTACCAAATTTTGGGGAAGATGGAATTATTACTTTTTTTATTAGTATTTTACTATGATGATTATGTAAAATTTCATATTTTATTTGGTCATGTGTATACCTAACCTTTATTATCCTTTTCGGTCGGACAAGGTTTTCTTTATATATTGTATATATGCCAATATAGGTTTTGTTTAAGAATATTTCTGAAAATATCACCTTTACTATATAAAAGTATACATTTGCAATTGTTAGTTAAAAGGCGTATCTACATTATTATTTCGTCGGCATTTTGTGTAAGTCCAGGTATACAATGTTTTTTTTTTTTCTTTAGACGATACCTGAATATAGTTTGTTGAGAATAAGCAACTGAATCGTTTACAAATACATTTAGAAATTGTTGCAGTGTGATTACCGAGTGCATAAGTCAGCTGACTTAAGATCAAACGCCTCGTACGCGTATGACACGCGTACGAGGCGCGTGAGATAGAGAACACTGGACACGTGTTTCGGATTTCGCATATAGGTACAAATAATAACATTTAAGCGCCGTAATTTCCGATCTCGACCTACTAATAATTAACTAACTTTCTTAATTATCCATTTGGTTTATTCTATGTGTGCCGGGTACGATGCGACAAATGTTATTGTGTCGGGATTTTGATCGTGGAGGGTCTCCAGATTAATCTCCCTCTGGCGCTGCATCGTTGGTCGTGTTGTTGGGTTTAACTTTGCATCACCTTGCTCAACTGCCATCTTCCTTGCTTCTCACTAAGATTTTTAAGTGATTAGGCTTAATAAATTTGCGCGCATTACCATCAACGATTGCATCACTGCTTACCATCAGGCGGGATTGCAGTCAACCACTAGTTTATAATTATTTAAAAAAAAGGGTATCTGAAAATTATTATAGTTTTCATTCATAACTTGTATATGTTATCTATTTTGGTACGAGAATAAATAAAACTTTATCTACATAAGCGATCAGAATTGCATCTGCATCCCCCAGATTACATGCGACGTATAATTTTCTATTCGATTGCTGGCACATCGACATAAATTACCGAGAACGATGCGTTGCCAACAAAATGTGTACGGACGTAGGTAATGCATACGGAATGCACAAACATCATAAATATACGAGTTATGAGGAGGCTTCCTTGCAAGCTTGGGAATTAGACTAAATTCATGCTGCTGGCTTAGCGTTTTCTTAGCCTGTTGTTTCTACTTTGTTTCTAGGACCTGACCTGAATTCTAGAGATTGTAATTTTGTGCAGCAGTTCATTCTAAGAAGCTACAGTTAGCTTCTACTTCCTGCTGTTCTTTTTTTTTCCAAGGTGGAAAATCCTCATGGATGTCCGCCGCTCTGGGGTGAGCGGCGAGGACTGTCAGACTCTTACTGACTGAAAACCACCGAGGTATTCCATCTCACCTCTACTTCGGGGGTTGCGAGAATGAACACGGCTCCCGCAGCCCCCAATTGGCCGGCCAATGAGGGCCTCCTCGGGTCAGGGGGGAAGTGAGGTGTTTGACTTCTCCCGTGACGTCAGAGTGGTGCACTTGGAACACTTCCCGCCGCCACCTCGGATCCTGATGTTTGGGGGTGACAGACGTCCTGAACCCATTTTGAGGGGCTGTAAGAGGGCGCCTCTGCCCTCCGTCGATACCACTTCCTGATATCCTACAAAAACTCGCAACACCAGCCCGCTCTAGGGCTACGTGGTTGATTATGGCCACCTCCAATATCCCGGCAGTGGTAATAATGTAGGCTATTTATTTGGGTATGGATAGTAAGCATGGAGTATTCTACGGAGTTAATCTTCCTATCTCGTAAAATATCTAATCCTATGTTCCATCTGTCTAGGTAATCAGCTAAAGTTATTTAATTCATTTGTCATGCTAATTCAAAGATGTATTCTTCAATTTAGCGAATCATAGCGTTGATAAATTGAAGAGTACAACTTTGAAGTAGGAATGAAATGAAATTAAATCGTTTGTTTTGCAGGTAGGATCACTGATCACTTTTACACGTCATATTTTTTTAAACTGGATGGAACCGGCATTTCCTAACTGACTCCCTCTGAGAAGAAAAACTGAAACAAACTCAGGGATCATCGTCTTTTTTCAAGTCCAGACATTAAAAATTAAAATGTTAACAATAATTTACGTGATTTAACAAAAACAGTAATTAATTTGTCATAATTGTAGCATAATTACGCATATTGCTTAATGAAATTGCTTAGCAGAGCGAGCCGCTCAATCCCAAGCTTTATTGTCTTCTAAAGAATCTGTGATTTTATAATACCCCTTTTTGCAAAGTTAAGTCTTAATATAGCTTTTAAATCGTTAAATGGGTAAGTTTCGAATGTTTAGTCGGTTAACTAAGTCACATGGTTTATTGTTTATCTTTAGTTACTTACTAAAACCAATGGAGTATAGAAACGCAGAGTATAGAGCAGTGGTAGCCTAGTGAAATCAAAATCAAAAAGTCATTTATTCAAACTAGGCTGAGAATCAGCACTTATTGAACGTCAATATTACATAAGACAGTCCCCCAAAACGCTCACCCATCGACACTTCCTAAGTGCTTTCGCTGGGAAGAAGAAGTGGCGGAAGAAACTCCCCAACAGCACAGCTGACTGTTCATTTAGAAAAAACACAATATTATAGCTTATACAATATTATGTAGGTACAGTAATACAAGAGAAAAAATATATAAATATGCCAGCTAGCCACGCCAAAATACCACAAAAGCAAACTAAAAAATAACATATCACTGAAATTTAAACAGTAAAAACTTATTACATACCTAAATAAAAGCCCCTGGCATAAAGGGCGTGACAGCTCACACATTTGTAGATTGTAAAAAGCAAATTATATGAACTCATATAATGTGTCAGTAAGCTAATTCTGGAGAAGCAACACAAGCCGTGACTTACAAGTTGTAACTCGTAGGAAGTTCGAACCCTATCAGGCTCTTTACTTTGTGTAAATTATTTCATCACCACTGCTCTCAAAACGGTGAGGGAAAACGTCGTGAGGAAACCGGTATGTCCTAGGGTCAAAAACTTCGAAGGTATGTGACATCTAGCAACCCGCAATGGGCCAGCGTGGTAGATTACGGCCTACTCCCTCTCATCTAAAGGAGCCCTCTGTCCCAACATTGGAAACAACATAGGCTGATTATGTATGTAAGCCAGAAAGGATGGAGACAACCTCGAACATCTGATGTTTACTGGGAAGGTGGATGGACGCCGTAATAGAGATCGCAGTCCAATAGGACTGACCAAATTTGTTCATCTCTGGACACCGGCTGCATGATGCTATACTCGCGGCCAGGGATCGTCACAAATGGCGAACTATTGTGAATATGTGAATATTGTGAATAATGAGGAGAACGACTTGAGGAGGGACGAGATGTATGTATAGAAGCGCAAAGATCGTGGAAAAATATGGTGCGGACTATTCTCCGTTGATAGCACGATATCCATAAAATTTTCATTCTCACCTCGGGAAAGTATATTTCACGAAAAAATCCCACTCACGGCAGCACGTGCAGTCTTTATTTCCCCAGCATAACTTGCATCTGAAATTGGAGAAAAATCTTAACATGAGCGCGGTCCACAATAAATTCCCTTTCTCATTACAAAATTGACGTTTAATTTAATATTGTTACAGTTTATACTTAGCTGGTACGTTGAGAGGTTCCTTGTATGTAGCTGGAAACAGTTTTATCGGTTTACAATAAAGTAGACGTTGCAAATTGAAGTTAAGTTCGTGTTGTTAGAAAAGTGCAGCGGGGAAATGTTTGCAATAGAACTTATGGGATCGGTTGTAGTTTTGTGTGGAGAATTTGGTGATTGTGGTCTATGTACTAGTGGCATATTGCATGTTCTGTTAGAACTTTGAAAACACGTTTCGTGTCGGTAGCCTATCCACGGTGACTTACAAGTAGTTCGGTCGTAGGTTCGAACCCCGTCAGGCGCTTTTCGTGGTGTACATTTAATCACCATATTTGTGGGTAACAAATGTCTTGCCATGGCGCCTCCACCGGGCCGGAAAAGAAATGCTGGCTTGACGTTGTAAGAGGTGACATGCGTGCCAACAAGCTCTTACCACAGGATGCTAAAGATCGCGCGACATGAAGGAAATGTGCAGGAAAGCGGACAGCGGACTCCAACGCGAAAGCCGCGGTTGCAACCGGGATAAACGCTGAGATGATGATGATGATTTTTTGATCACCACTGTTCTCAAAACTAAAGAAAAACATCGTGAGGTAGCCCACTCCCTCTTACTGAGATCAGGCCTGTGTCCCAGCTGATGTGGGAACATTATAGGCTTATTATGTATATTATGTACAGTCAAGACCAAAAGTCGAGTTGCAATCTCAGAAAACTATGGCCAAGCAATACTAGTTGTAGTTACGACCTTCTTCTATAATAAAGTTTGATACACACTCATACACTTGCTGCCCGCTTATGATTGTTAGGTACTACTTACTAATTTCAACGTCTACAGTAAGTGTTTCAATGGCCTAACGGTTTTCGCCTTGATAGGCGTTCAAGGTGGTTCGAGTTCAAATCTAATAACTTACAAAAATATTTTTTAAATGTTTATTGGTGAGTTATGAATGCTGACAAAAATATCTAAAAATACCGATCTGCAACTTAAAGATGATACTTTCTTTTAAGATTTTTTCTATATTAGAGTCATTATAAAAAGATGACGGTAGACTTAAAAGAATCTGAATCACTACTTCACAAAAAATATTCCGCTACCTACAATAACTATTATTAGCTACAATAACTCAAATAATATTACTTAGCTGTTGTTGGTTGGTGAACATATAGTTACCAGTTTGTGTTATTAGTTTTACTTTTTAATCAATATGCAGGCATATGCAGCAATATATCTCAAATATCATATGAAACCGGCTTTTGTGTAAGTTGTTTTTATTATTATTTATGTAAGGTGCAAACCAATCGCTTGTAACAAGTGTGTAATAAAATTGTTATTGTTTTAGAGAAATACTGTAAGCCGTTGGAGGTCAAGGTCAAGAGGTTGGAGGACGAAGGTAGCTGTCGAGACAAGTGAAACGAAACGACAATATTTACCGTTGAATAAACTTTTAAATCGTGCGAAGAAGATAGGTTGCATTTGTGGTTTAAAAATAAATTGGCGAGGCTGGTGGAGTCTTATCGAGCTAAACAAAAAAAAAACTATTTATAACAAAAACAGTGCAGAAGTGTCCTACAGAGTGTTTTAAATATATACCAATAAATATCTTAATAACGGACTCTAAACCATCTCTAAAGTAATTTAGCTAAGTGACAGTAATATGTTCGGTTGGCTTAATGGCTAACAGATGTCGCCTTTTGCAATTTCAATACAAATTACTTTTGGTAAATTATAAAAACAATAATTTCGGAATTCGATAAGAAATAAGTTCGTTTACTTTTGAACTAAGAAAGCGCTTGAAGATTATAATCTCATGCCATCAAACTCCGAAAAAAGTCACTACAGGATGGCAGCATTAGTACCATGCTATACACGCAAAAAAATTATAAATGTAATAAGCACTATTATGTGTTCTAAGTATAGATTATTTTATGATTGCAATAATATTCAGGTTAAGCTTCAATCCTCTTTTCTTTAAGAAAATGAATAATTAAGCTATAACCTCTTTAATCATAATATACGTATAATATTATAATTTTCATATCTAACAACCAAAAATGTTTTTTGTATAACCATAACAATATCATAAGTTTGTCAAGGATTACTTTTATATAAAATATTACAATGCTGCCGTTTCAACGTTTGTTTCATTTGTTAGTATAAGTATATCTATACCGAATAATATATAACTTTATAATATATTGCATTATAATATGCTTATTGTTTTATTTTTATATATTTTTTATTATATTACCCCTATAGTAAACTAAAACATATAATAAAACCCTTTTTTGGGATAAATATTCAATAAATTTTCCTATTTGTTTAAATATTATTTGCAAACATTTTTACTTTAAAATACAAATCAACTATCATAATTTTAAATTATATGAAACAACAAAAAGAGTTGCCTATAATAAGGATCGAACCCACAATCGCTCGCTTTTGATAGCACCATTGTTAAGTGCGGCCGCTAACTCAACTTCAAATGAAGTAACGAAATTTTGCATTACTTTAAAGAAAGACGAAGACTGCGATAAAAAAATAATGCGGTAGTGTGCGTGGCCAGTTTAGCGCAGGCGACAGTAGTCTTTAAGGTGGAAATGGACTTCTACAGCTGATAGTACATGTATTTCGAAACATAATTGAATTTTCGCAAAAATGGCTGCTATGAACTAGTTATTATAGGTATAGAACGCATGCATCAGGCGCGTTCTGATCTAAAATCTTTTTTCATAAATTATAAACTAGTGCTTGACCGCAATCCCGCCTGATGGCAAGCAATGATGCAATCAGTGATGGTAAAGCGCGCTAGTTTATTAAGAGGCTATTCACTCGCCTTGAAGACACTTAATTATAGTCCGACGGAAACACCGCCGCGGGCAAATTATTCTAGAGAAGAAAATCTGTAACATTTACTTACATACAGCCTAGACATACGTCAGATATTGAAGATCTTACTCTTGATCGTTTTATACGTCTTATAAGTATGTACTTAACCTTATCTCAACGTTTAAGTGCTTTCTAAATAAACGTCATCCTGAATCCTTGTAACTTTCAAACTAGTGCTTTAAAAGGCTTTTACGTTGAGAATGTTGATCAATATGTAAGTACACTTTAAGAAATGATACGATGTAATCGAAAGGAAACGGAAACACTTACATGTATATTTGTGTGTGGGTTTTTGCCACCCACCACCCACCCACCCGTTTTCCTTCAATTGCTTGTGTGACGGCCAGGGCCATGGTTTCTTTTAAACCAACCCGCAACCCTGAGCCAGGAGGCATCGGTCTTTGTGGACTCCGTCACGATGTGTTGACACTCGGGCCTGGTCCTTACCGGAGGGAGAGCTGCCCACCGCCAGCATGCCCGCGCCTAAGGTGGCTTGGAGTTCGATGTCGTCTCCCGACCAGGGCGTCTCCTGCGGCAGCTAGTTGCGTGAGGGCGCTGGGATTCCCGCTGCCTCACGCGCTCCGCCTCCTTCTTTATGGTGATGCCCTGGCGTTTCCTCCCGCCTTATACCGAACAAGAACCTCCTGAAACAATCGTGTCCGGTGAAGACCTGCGTCAGGCGGCCGTGGCGCCTCTTTAACCACTCCTCAAAGTGGGGACTTACCACCGCTATTGTGGCGTGCCCAGCACTGAGTTGCGACAATCGCACGATCCATCCATGAGATCCCGCTGGAGCTTCGTCCGCCGTACCGCGATCTCTGGTGGCAACGGAGTTATGCCGTGGCGTTTTGCCTCCTCTCGCCACTCCTACATGTGGGCGAGGGCTTTGGCCTCCAGATCCCAAGGCAGCAATCCAGCAAGGAGGCTCGCCGTCTTAGACAGAGAACATTTGGATGGAATACTAAGGGGAAAAAGTATATATAGAGAAAGAGGATAATAATATCAAATTGCATAGATTTTATCAGAGATTCTGAAATAAAAAGTTATTATATAAAAACGCCCGTTGGAGAGTGGGCGCAGGCCGCTCGTAACCATAATTTTGAAACGTTCACAATCTGATTTAAATCTGTTAAAAAAAACTCAAATTTCCCTACATTTTGACAAGTTTTTGATATATCTTCGTTGCCCAGATGAGATTGCGACTATATTTAGAACATTTTGAACAACGTGAATTGGCCTTCTGAAGTAAAATGTTTCTAATGACAGGGACCATCTGACGCACAGTTCTCTTTTACTAGCAAATCTAGAATATCATCAATCAAACAAGATTAATCTCCCATGATATCAATAAACAAAAACCTTTATTAGCTCACAAAAAATCTTAGACTGTCTGTTTACTATGCCATCGTCCTTTGGCCATAACATACATAGTTTACGCATGGAATAATAAGGCGCCGAAGTTTCACTTCGTGACAGTCTCCGTTTCATAGCGGTAGCGAACGCGACCGCTGCGCAAGGCGGCGCGGGTTCAATCCCCGTACAGTGCAAATATTTGAATGCATGAATATTTATTATTCATCTTTGTATTGGTCTGATCATGTCTCGGAAAACACGTTAATCCGCTGATCCCGGTTGCCTTACGAATATCTAATGGAAGTCAGCCGTAATGACTTGTTGGAGCCCTCAAAAGTCCAACAATTGGTCTAACTGCAATGCTTCGATATCGCCTTCGGGTTATGGAGGTCAGACGGCAGTCACTTAACATAAAATATTGAAGTTTATCCAAAATCAACAGTTTGACTAGTAAAGCGGACCCCACACTCCAAAGCTGAAAAAGCTTCGACTGGGATAAACGCTGAGATGATGATGATGAATAATAAGACGCAGAAGTTTCACTTAACAAATAACTTATTATTTTATCACATTTAATTTTTTGCTGGACAAAGGCCTCGTACATATTCTTCCACGGAAACGTGGAATAATATGTGCGTTGTGATGTGCCTTCTTCGTCTACTCAGTCAAAAAATGAGACAAAATCGTCACGCCAGCGTTTCTTAGGCCTGCTTAGTAAAGCTAGATTAGAAGGCGAGATATCGTGGTGCCAGCCTCTCAAGTATGAGTATGTGGGTTCGATCCAAGGTCAGGCAAGCACCAATGTAACTTTTCTAAAGTTATATGTACTTTCTTAGTATATCTTGGACACCAATGACTGATTGAAGACAAGGTGAAGGAAAACATCTTGAGGCAACCTAGACTTTAAGTCTGAAATCGCCAACCCGCATTTTGTAATTAAATTATTATTAAATTAAAGAGTAATTAAAATGTCTTTAAGAAAGTAGTCCAGTGGAGCTATAAAGCTATGAGGAACAGGGTGTTAAGTTCTCTCATTCTCCTTAGAAAAGGGAGGATCCTCAGACCACACATCTTTCCATGAGTGCTCCTTCTGTCTCTCTGAGAACGATTTAATTGTACGTCCTATGGCAAGCCAAACAAGACAGATGTTCGTCTGTTGAGATCCCCGACTCGATACGCAATGTCCCGCCCCCATTACACGATGTTAGAAGTTTTGTAGATAAGCCTCCGTTATTTATGTTGTGTTTGGGTACTGTAAGTAGCTGATTAACATTTTTGTTTTATGATTCTTTAGTGTTGTACGTAAATGAGATATGGATTATTATTTACGACGATTTTCTCCAGTCTTCATGAATAAGGCACAATAGACTGGAGAAAATCCAAAAAATAATGAAAAAAAATAAAATTTATTAATGGTAAATAAACAAGTAACATCCTTATATTACATGTTTATTTATAATAATAATAATAATAAAGCTTTATTTGAAATTTCTTACAATAGTGTTACTTAAGAGCTAATATTTTTAGGTACTATGATTAGTACGTGACTTTATTGTATGAACCCCCTTCGGGTGAAAGCCTCCTCCAAGGTATTCCATCTCTCTTTATCTAGAGCAGTTATTTACAATTAATAAATTTTATTTTTCATTAGGTTCTAGAGTGGCGGCCACGTACCGGCAGACACAGCGTAAAGAGGCCCCCAACAATTTGGACCGATTACCTGATGAAGGTCGCTGGAAGCCAATGAATGCGGGCAGCACAAAACCGTTCATCGTGGAGAACTTTGGGAGAGGTCGAAGAAGAAGAAGAAGGATCATCATCTGCGTAGCCTTTTCCAACAACTATGTAGGGGTCAGCTTCTAGTCTTACCGGATTCAGCTGAGTACCAGTTTTTTACTTGGAGTAACTGCCAATCTGACCTCCACAAGCCAGTTACTGGGTGGTATCCTTTGGTAAGGCTAGTGGTCAGATTTTCGGATCTATGACAAATGTCACGACTATAAAAGATTGAAAAATAACTGTCAGGACCAATTGCTCAATATGATTTTTGTCTTTAATAAATCAATCCAACTAATGCATAATTTATGAATATGGATGCATGGATGCTTGTTACACTTTTTTTTTAGTAATTATAAACTAGTGCTTGACTGCAATCCCGCCTGATGGTAAGCAGTGATGCAATCGTTGATGGTAAAGCGCACTAGCTTATTAAGCCTATTCACTTAAAAAACTTAGAAATAGGAAGGATTACGGTAGTTGAGCGAGGTGATGCAATGTTAAACCCAAGACCAACACGACCAAACGATGCTGCGCTAGAGGGAGATTGATCTGGAGACTCCCAGGACCAAACTCCCGACACAACAACATTTGGCGCATCGTACCCGCCACACATCGCAACAGAACTGCTCAGACCCGTCCTCCGTACGGCTTCACCAGACATCATGCCGGAACACGACGAATCACTTGGCCGCAAGACTTTGTCTGGTGGGTGGTAACTTCTGCCGGCAGCCGATGTTATGGTCTACCACCGAGAAAAACTCACTTTCACTCACACTTTCTTTCACATAAAAACTACTGAGAGGATTTGGATGAAATTCGTCACACAGATAATCAGAAATAACACATAAGATTTGTCTTTTTAGCTTTATGTTCCTACGAGATCGAAACCAATGCGGGTGAAACCGCGTTTATTTTCTCTGATAATGGTTTTTTAGTACTTAACAGTTTTGGGATATATGGGGGTATAATCCACATTATGAGAGCTGGTGCCTGAATTAGGTTTTATAAAGATCTGTAGTGGAGATCAGCAACTTACTAATGTCGAACTGTTAGGCAAAGGTCTACTCTTCTTCCACCGTTCTCTGTTCGGAGCTGCCAAGGATAAAACCATTTAGCCCTGTCTTGCACCAATCATTATGGTGCCCTGCAGCAGACCAAAAACAGACAGGGACTTCTCGTAATTTTAACAACATTTTAAGTCTGATATTTGATTAAAAGGTGGACTGATTAAAAGGTGAAGGAAATCATATTGAGGAAACCTGGACTTTAAGTCTGAAATCGCCAATTCGCATTGAGCAAGCGTGGTGATTACGCTCAATCCTTCTCTGTATGAGAGGATGCCTGTGCCCAGCAGCGGGACTATAAAAAATTGATGACGAAGTCTAATATCAATCTCAATCTGCCAAAAGTAGTTCTAATTTCTCTACAGTTTGTTTTTTTGACATTAGACTATCCTTCTCTGTATGAGAGGAGACCTGTGCCCAACAGTGGGACGATAAAAAAAGGTTGATGAGGAGAGATATAAGAGATTTACGCGAATTGGTCTCCTGCTGTTAATTGCTTTATCAAACTATTTTGGGCAAGAAACTGCTCCAGTTCATTACCTATAATATCAACGTATTGGCAACCTAATTAGTATTCACGATCACAATTGATTAATAATACTATGTTCATTAGAAAGTACCGGCGCCAGCAGGTAAATCTGCCCGAATCTCTCAAATGTTCCCTATTGGCCTTGAACTCTAATGTTTCGGGTATAAAGTTGGAAAACAAATAACGAAATTTGACAAATCATAGTAGCTAGATTTTCTGGTATCTGTGCCTTAACAGAAAAAAAAATGTTTTAAATTCATAGACAGTAAATTAACAATACATATTTATACTTGATGCTTTATCCTCTCGGATGTCAAAAGTCAAAAAACTCTCAATAAAAACCATGCATATAAAATCTTAATTCAGCCAGCAGTCATTCTGCCTCGACCCAAACTCATCCCGTGATTAGAGGCCATGATTGATGAGAGCGTCACGCCACGCGACGAATGGATGATCGATCGCTCGGCATCTGCGACCCGGCGTACCTCATTGTAGCTAGGTTTCATTAAACTTCATTAATTTTAACTTGTTGATATTTCATATAACCTTCACCAAATTTTTGGTCATGCCTACTACATAAAGTGTATTCAAATTTTATTTATGTTTACGTTATTTTGAGGAGATCACGAAGTCTTACCAAGACCAAGGGGTATTATGTTATCAGTGACTGGGTTGTCAGTCGTAGTGGCCTAGTGCCTAAAACACCAGCCTCTCAAGTACGAGTGTGCGAATTTAATACCAGGTCAGGCAAATACAAATGTAAGTTATATGTACTTTCTAAGTATATCTTGGACGCCAATGACTGATTATAAGGTGAAGGAAAACATCTTGAGGAAACCTGGACTTTAAGTCTGAAATCGCGTGGTGATTACGCTCAGTTCTTCTCTGTATGAGAGGAGACCTGTACCCAGCAGTGGAACGATAAAAAGGGTGAAGATGAAACTGATACATCATCGGACGACCAGTATCCATACTTACATTGTTGACATGTCTTCGATCTAGACGATGCGTTACGCCTGATGATGATGATGACTGGATGGTGCAGGTCAGATAGGCAGAGGTGCGTCATGAAAAGATCTAGTTATTTGATTCAGCTGCATCCAGTTAGGCTGTAAGCTGCCCCCAACATGGCGAAAGGATAGCCTTTCCCAGATGATGATTGATAATACCAAAGCGACATTGAGGGTCCACAAGTTGGAGCCACGTCACGATGTAAATATCAAGTCGTTCGTAGTGCCCGTTCCGCAACATTCGCTGTTGAACTTCAGTCTACAATTTCCGCATAGAAGTCTGGAAGATGAAGAAGAAGAACATCTTTTTTTTTTTGAACTTCTCTCTTCATTATCCCGGTGTTCTTATTCGTCATCTTTTTCTTCAGCCTATACGGGTACACTGCTCGACAAAGGCTTCCCCTTAGGCTTTCATTACATTGGGGTGTTTGCCATAATCCCCACGCTTGGCAGGCGTATTGGGGAACGCAGTACTTTGATATTCCTCAGGAGAAGTACTGCTGCTCGCTTCCCTGATGAGAGTTCCCTTAGTCGTCAACGGTATCTTATGACACCCACGGACTAGACTTGTATTGTATTATTATTAGCAGTTTTGAATAATTGTTATTATTAATTGATTCCCAATCCTGGGCTTAGACCTCTCTTTCCTATATCTTCAGCGATCTTTGACCACCGTTGCTCCTGTTACTATTTAGTAAGTTCTCATAATTAGCGTGATACGTGTATCAATTATATCAATATTCTAAGTACTATATTAGTCTCTTCGTTAACAAATCCATGACAAAGCTCTGATAAGCTCATTATAATCAATACCAACATTCACCAGTAACTGTAATTGTATTTGGCCACTTAATCTAGTATTTAGATAGACGGTTTAATTATTCAGTAACCACGAGGTTATTTACTGTGATAAAGCGATTTTACATCTTGTTTTATCTTAAATTGACAATAATATTTATTTATTTAATATGTTTTCAAGTGACATTTAACTTGTTTAAAGCTGAAGCTAAAATATTTGGGGCATTTTTGATAACACGTGATGGAAGATGGCCCTCTTATTCCACACAGTTCGACAATTATCATTCTGCATTTGTGTCCCTTTGAAACAGCAGGCAACTGAGATTTCAATTAATTTCCAATCATTTTATAACACCACAGATTGAATTGTCAAATTATTTGAATGGCTGCCTTAGCTTGATTTATTTATGTGTATAATTAAGCCCCATTGTATGAATTAAAATTACTGCTTTCGCAGAATATTACAATTATAATATTACATTTGGAATAATTTAGTATTAGGGCTAGAATAAATAGGTTCTCAATAAAGTAGTGCACTTTACCATCAACGACTGCATCATTCCAATTAGGCGGGATCACAGTCAAGCACTTGTTTGTAACGTAAAAAAAGTCCTTTGATTTACGTGGTATAAACGACAAGGCGTAACCCTTCATCTGGATCGTAGAAGTGTCATTGCCACGTAAGGGTACTCCCAGCTCGCCGCCCGGCAAGGACCAGGCCCAAGTCGACGGCGCGTTGTGTTTCACGCGCGTCGCAACGAAATACATAATATCGTGACGGGGTCCACGAAGACCGATGCCTTCTGGGTGTGAGTTGCGGGTTGGTTAAAAAAGAAACCGTGACCCTGGCGCATAGGCAACTGAAGAAACACGGATGAGTTTCAGTCAGTAAAAGTCTGACCCGCTCTTCCTCTCCACCGAGCGGGAGAGCAGGAAAGGTCGTTTGTTGAATTCCCATCCCAAAAAAAAGGTGATTACTCTCTGTAAAATGGGTTGTCCGATAAAAGAAGGATGATGGCGAAACGTCACGTAAATACCCAACGATTGGCTACCCTACGCCTTTGCTACAGGCTTTGAAGATTGATCTTAACCAAATTTAGATCACCAATTAGCTTCTTCTCACGCCACTCTCCACATAGCAGCAGTCATGAAAATGCATGTATGGCTGGCTATAAGCAATTCCCTAGTCTTATACGATTAGGTTCATTATAAAACTGGCTGCTGCCTGCTACTTCGTCCTACCCCGTCTCATGGCATCATCTGTTCGCGCTTTCCCTTCATTTTGGCTTAGCGAATGTTCTGACTTAATTAACATCGTTAGGCTCCTAAGGATCATATACCCAAATCCTTTAGCCGAAACAGGAGACACCCTCAACGTAAGGAGTGAGTAGCCAATACGCAATGGGAAAATCGCCATCAATTAAGGACCAGGCCCAAGTCGATGGTGAGTTGGATTCAACGAACGCCTTAAAGAATGTCTGCATAAAGTTACGGGGCTCGCTAGGACCATTCATTGCTAGAGCTGCTGTGGTATTCTTCGGCGTTGCGTTAAGCCCCTGATCCCGATTGCCATTCATGGATCTTTGAAAGCCATTATGGATAGCCAGAAACCCGAAAGGCTGACAATTAGTCACACCAAGGGTACTACCTAGTAACTGGGTGGGGTTACTACTCCATGTAAAATCCTGGTATTCATCCTGCATCCATTTAGAAATTGGAAGCCGACTCCAATACACTCGAAGCTAGTTAAGAACAAGCAATTCCGGTTGATTGAATTTTAAATTATGAAATTATATTATTATATTATTATTATTTATATTATTATTATTTTATATTTGAATTATTTATTTTGAATTATGTTGTCATACTGATAAGGGATAAGGTGCATTTTTCGTCGCATAAAAATCTCTTCCCTTGGCGTGCCGCCAGTGTACCAGGTGTTTAGCAGCTGCAGTGGAAATAATATCTATTCAACTGTATGTTCACTAAGCCGAACGTTAAAACATTACGAGGATTAAAATCGATTTGCATTTGTACTGACAGATACAGTCAGCGACAAAATTCGATTAACACGTAATCTTTCAATCAATCAAAAATGCCCTTTTTTGGCATTTTATAAAGGAATCTAATAGTTAAAAAAGAGAGAAAGAGAAATAGAGTGCTGTTCTTTAATTAACTGTAACTCTGGTTTTGATTTTAATATTTTGTTCAGTAATTATGATTTCGAAAACTAAAAATTAATGTTTCTTTTTTGCTTGCTTGGTATTTTGGCGTGGCTACCTGGCATATAGTAAATAATTTCATTGTTGTTGTATTTTATCTTGAGTTCATTACTATACATAGTATTGTATAAAGTTATGTGTTTTTAAATAAAGAGAAAGCTGTGCTGCTGGGCAGTTTTCCGCCACTTCTTCTGCCCAGCGCAAGCACTAGGACTGGCGAATGGCGGGCGTTTTGGGGGGGCTGTCTTACGTAATATCGACGTTCAAAAGGTGCTGATTCTTAGCCTGATTTGAATTAATGACTTTTGATTTTATTTTAAAGTATTATATACTTTTGTTGTTGACTGTATAATTTGATGGCGATAAAACGACTATGTATTCCATTTGAATAAATGAATGATTAATGGGTAAATTAGTTACATGTTTGGTTTAATTAAGGTTATTGAGGTTTCTGATTCGATTTGTAATTAATAGGTGTGAATTATTTAAGTTTTTGCACAAAAAGGAACAAGGTATTTCCAACCAGTTAGCTAACGATTGGTTGGCCTGTGCTTTGGTTGGGTGGAACAGTGACACAAAAAAAAAAAATATTGAACCTGACACAGTTTTTATCGTTTCTGAAGTTAAAATGTCCTTATATCATTTTATAGGATGGGAAAAATATGTTAAATTCGCATCAAAACACGTGACCTGATCAAAAATTCATAAGACGGAGTTAGAGTAGACAGCCAGCCGCCTAGAAGAAGTAATATACCCCTCTCTTTTTACCGCGCAACAAAACCATATCCCTGCTCCAGCTGTTTTTTTTTTAAGCGGCACAAGGCGCTTGCGCCAGTGTACCCTTTCGATCCAGCCGTCCCTTGCTGTCCTCTCTAGCGACGCTCTAAGCCGAGTTCGTACCCCACAGGGGGTGCCCTTAGTGCGTAGTCGCCTTAATTTTAGTTTAGTTTTAAGTGCTCCTGGCTGGAAGCTTTAATTTTACTTAAGGCATCAACGGGAAAGTCCGGTTCTCTGTAAAAGACCACTCTTAACGATAAGACCGTCCATTGTGTCACCTTTTGTAAAATATCTATATTTATGTTCTGTAATCTATATGGTGTACATAATAAAGAGTATATATTCTATTTAATTCTACACGTGTGTTTGTACTATTCAAATTCAAATTCAAAAATTTTATTTCGGATTAAAAAACATCCATATAGTGTTAGTACAAATAAAGCTTAGCCTAATGTTAGTAAAGAATTAACTAAAGTGGGTCTGGACTCCTATCCACCTACGTAAGAGGGGGCGAGTCCCACCAATCCGAAAACACATTCAGGATGCCATTGGAGGAGGAGCGCAAGCGCGCCATCATGGAAGCACAACGTTTCCGCATGATCGACTATAGCTTGCATCGCGCATTCACGGGCGGTGACTGCAAATAGCTCGTAAAATTCTTGTATAAAATTAAATATAAAATAATAAAACAATTCGTGCGAAATTGTTTCTCTAACGATTGCAAAGTATGCAAGAATTTAAAATGACTTTTTTTTTCAGTTACACAGATATCAGGATTTATACAATATGTTAAGAAAACCCTGTCCGACCCGTAAGGAACTATCCTTACGGGTCGGACAGGGTTTACCTAACCTTTACTAAAAGGTTAGGTAAACACATGACCAAATAACATATGAAATTTTACATAATCAACATAGTATCAATACTAGTGAATTTTGAAATAATCTTCTTTTCCCGCGAATTAATTCCAACTTCCCTAAAATTTGGTAATTTTTAAAAAGTGACAACATTTGTTTTTGACGGTATAATTCTGAGCGAATAGCGATGCGACCGCGTGCCGCGTGCCCTGCCCCTCTTCGCCCTTGCCTGTATGGCGTACCGCTCATATTTTAAGTTACCTCTTTTTGCGAAATAATATTTATTTTTTTAGGGGGATTTTTTTTTAAGTTTAGCCCGTCTTTGTAGGCATTAGTAGAATCAGTTACCGATACCTAACAATACCTTCACGGATCGGACAGGGTTTTCTTTACATATTGTATATACAGTATGTTAACTAACAGAGGGCGTTCCCGTTAACCCGAAATAGTATAGCATACATACATGCTAAAAAAAATATTTCCATTCGAAAACAAAATGTTTTAAATTTTTTTTAAAAGAAACACACTGTACACGCGAACATGAAAGACGGCAACGTCGCAATTTATTTATACATGACGACTACTATTTTGATTTAAAACAGGAGGTTTCAAATTTATTTCCAATTAGAATTTTTTTTTATTCGGATTTTTATGCTTATTTTTCTATGCTGATATTTTTATTTTAATCTATTAATGATATATATTAACGAGTTTAAGGGAACGCCCTCTGTTATTTAACATACTGTATATGTATTTATTCTATTTAATTGTTGGTTTCAAAACACTAGATGTCGAATGCTTAGTAAGCATTCATAGTCTCGCAAACCAGCTGGGACTTTTATAAATTTGTCATTCCAACACGATTCCATTGTCATTGTGTTTAAAAGTTCGTAATCTGCTAAATTCATAATGACCGTTCAATTATCTCAGTCGTCTCGTAATGGAATGGTGGTAGAAAGACATTTCCGTACTATTATGAAACTCGTTAGTATAAATCATTTTCTAAATACTACTACTCAATTTGAACATTTATTAATATGGAGTAGAGTAACTGACCACTGGAAAATCATAATGACGCTATTTTGTTAGTAGAATACGAAACTTGTCACAATCAGTCATTGTTAGATCACTGATCGACCATTCTAACACTATTGTAATAACGGACCCCTGGGCCCCCTGGTTGGACACAATTATTTTATTAACATTTATTCATAATTGCATAATTCGGCGACCCTAATTATTACAATTCATTTCTTTACTGTAAGAAACAGTGAATACTCTGTTCGTTGCTTGCAATTTATCTCAAAAACGCACACTAATCGCGTCACCACTTATGATTTCAAACCTAAAATAAAAAAAACTCCCCGGAATGTACTGCCGTACTGAAGAAAGACAGGGGAAAAAATTCTCTCCTTGAATATAATAACCCAAACGACACCACTGCATATTCAGATATATTATTCTGTCTATGTACTATTTATCTTCATAAGGTACTTCTGATAATACCTCTCCCAACTTTTATGTCAGAGGTATAAAAATATGCTCATACGTCAACACTATGGCAGTAAAGGGCTATAAATATTCAAGAAGATAGTATCTCTGTTGATTTCTAGTAGTCCTGTTACTCTCAAATATATTCTCACATACAGGCACACTGCGCATAATTATATATTATGTTCATAATGAAATCGTACTCCCAATTATCTTTATTGTAGTTTGATTAGTAGGAAG
Organism: Sesamia nonagrioides; assembly: GCA_017933935.1. Taxonomy (NCBI): domain Eukaryota; kingdom Metazoa; phylum Arthropoda; class Insecta; order Lepidoptera; family Noctuidae; genus Sesamia; species Sesamia nonagrioides. The sequence continues at coordinate 105,261 of JADWQK010001857.1, read as the reverse complement.
TAAGGAAATAGGGTAACATGATTTAAGTACCTACCTACGGTTTTGGTAATGTTCTATGGAAGAGCGTATTCTCCAAACACATGCACTGACGCGAAATCCATTAAATAGAATAGAATACTCTTTATTATGTACAGAAAAAGACAGCCTCCGTGGCGTAGCGGTAGCGAACGCGGCCGTTGCGCAAGGAGGCGCGGGTTCGATCCCCGTACAGTGCAAATATTTGTATGCATGAATATGAATATTTGTACTGGTCTGGTCTGGTCGGCCATATAGTCGACGGCTAGTATAGGAGTATCGGGAGGTGTTCCGGTTAGTGCATCTATGGGTAGTCTAATTTCTCGGCCAAAGTTGACTTTCGCCTGTGTGCAATTTGTGCTATCATGTGTTGCAGAGCGGTATGACATTAAGAAGAGTGGAATGTATTGGACCCAACCCCTCTGGTGTTCTTCCACTACTTTGGCCAAATGATTCTCTAGCGTCTGGTTGAATCTTTCGACCATTCCATCTGACTGAGGGTGATATGGTGTTGTACGAGTCTTATGTATCCCGAGTAGTTGGCAAACCTCTTGAAATAGTGAAGACTCAAAGTTTCTACCCTGATCAGAGTGTAACTCCAAAGGAATGCCAAATCGACAGAACACCACGTGAACTAGCTTTTTGGCGACTGTATGAGCTTCTTGGTTAGGTACTGCAAAAGCTTCTGGCCATTTGCTGAAATAGTCTTGCATGACGATGATATACCTATTAGGGTGGGTAAAAATTTTTTTTTTCGTTTTTTAAAAAGGCTCAGCAATAAAAAGGTGCTAAATGGTTTATTTTATTTATATGTAACATTATATTTCATTATTTTAAGTTTAACTGCCTCCGGATTCTAAAAGAATTTTTTGAAAAAGCATAAATTTGACTATATGTTTCCGACACTTTTTTCAAGCTATTGATGTCGGGTTTTATACTATACGTATAGTTTTTAATCACTACAAATAAAGGAAGACGTTTGCTTGGCTTAATTGAAGGTCACGGGTAAGGAGGGAGCGGGGCGGAGTTACAAGTGATGCTGATATTGCGGCTTGCAAGTGAAGAGATTTACCCCAATGTGCTTGTCCTAAAAACAAAAAAATTGCTCTAAGAGAACACAACTTCATAACAGATCAAAGAACAGCTAGGCAAATGATGATAGGTGGCACCGACGTTCGTACAACTAAACAGATTACAAAATCACTAAAAAGAAAGCTATTACGAGAAAAATCTGCAAGCAACCAACCAAAAGTAACTAAAGTCTGTACGGAAAAGTTGAGTAGCTCTTTTGGATCGGAATGGACCCAGTCGGATTGCGAAGAACCTATCTTGATTCAGTCGCGAGCTTCAAGTATTAATTCCGAGAGTATGAGCATCAAAACTGCAGTAGATTATGCTTTACTTTCAAAAACGTGCGATAGGTTTGGTGTGTCAGACAGGGCAGAAGCAGCTATCGCATTTGTAGTTCTGCATGCGTCGACTTCACAAGTAATAGACAAAAATAAGCTGCGCCGAGATAGGAAAAAAACTAGAGAAATCATAACTTCTCAACAAAATGAGTCTCTAGTACCGGCATTGTACTTTGATGGAAGAAAAGACCAAATCTCGACTATATCTGAGAAAGACTGAAAAAGGTATAGGCGACGTATACTTGAAGAACATATTTCTTTGATTAAAGAACCTGGCTCGAAGTTTTGAGGTTACATTACACCTGCTTCGGGCACTGCAAAGTGTATAGAACAAGAAATATTAATCTTTTTCGTTAATAAGGATATATCGATGGATGGTTTGAATGCAATCGGATGTGACAGCACCAACGTAAATGTTGGTAAGTAGCCGTCGTTAGAAAAAAGACTAGATCGACCCTTGCAGTGGATTATTTGCCTTTTGCTTATGAATGAACTCCCATTTAGACACTTGTTTGAACACATCGATTGCACTACGTCTGGACCACGGACATTTTCAGGAAACATTGGCAAAGAGCTTGAAAATTGTGAAAAACTATAGTCCATTTTCAACCTATTCCAATGGATTTACCAGAACTTTCCGCTGAAGATATTAGCACAGACCAGAAATACTTGTACAAAATAGTTGAAGCAGTTTCCTAACGATTTAGCAAACAAACTGCCAGGCAAAATGTCCCATGCCCGATGGATAACTCGTGCCAACAGGATTCTCCGTTTGCATCTTTCAGTGGAAGCTCCTTCTGAAAATCTCTTTATTCTGGCAACATACATTGTCAGAGTTTACGCTCCAGTATGGTTCGCTATAAAAACGCACCCTAGCTGTAAAGATGGACCTCGACACTTGTTTAAGCTCATCGAGCTCACCAGATATTTACCGACAACTTTGAAAAATATTGTTGTGGGTTAACAATAGTTTTATTATTTAAAGAAATGCTTATTTCGCACATCCAGAAAACTTATTACTTGCAATGTTGACTGATTTCCAGCCGCACATACGTGAATTAGCTGCTCGTCGAATTTTGAAAGCTAGATCAGCAAAACCTCAAAGATTGCGTCTATTTCAGTTGTCAGAGGTGAACTTTAATGCGTCAACGTATTATGACCTTTTAGATTGGCAAGAAAATATCACTGAGTCGCCATTTTTAAAGTCTGTAACCGAAGAAAATCTGCGATTATTTGTTGCACAAAAAGGAGAAGGCGAATTAAATTTGTTACGCCTCCCTTGTCACACACAAGCAGGAGAGAGAGCAGTTAAAGCAGTGACTGAAGCTTCTTGTTCTTTATGTAATAAAACAGCAAGAGAAGGATTCATCAAAGCCCAGATAGATTCGAGAAAATCAATGCCGAAATTCGGCAGCAAAAAGGATTTTTGCCCCTAATTAAGCTTCGATAATGACCGTACTGTAATGATTATTTTTGATTTTATCTGCAGTTATACTTTGACACGTTAATTCACCTTTAATAAACACAATTACTATTGATTTAAGACTTTTATTGATAAATAGCGTTGATCAGTATAAATGTTTCTGCCGTATCATTAGGACCTTTCAAACCACATTTTCTTGAATTTCCACGTGAAACCGGAGGCAGAAGATTAATTCCGAATACGATCAAATTTCAAAGTCTGTTTACAATAATGATTTGGCACCTTTTTATCACTGTGCCTGAAAAAAAACTATTTTTTTTTCTCCATACTAATGTGACCCACCCTAATACCTATTCCCTTCTTCAGTAACAGGGAATGGCCCAGCTATGTCTACAGCAACTCTTTCCCACGGTGCACCAACATTATACACTTTCAGCCGACCTCTGGCCCTCGTTTGCGGTCCCTTTACTGAGGAGCAGGCGACACATTTTCTACACCAGTCCTCAACGTCTTCGCGGCAATGCACCCAATAGAATCTTTTTCTCACCTTCTCCAGGGTTTTCTTTACTCCTAGATGTCCTCCAGATACTCCGTCGTGCACCTGTCGTAGCACTGACTCGACTTTATCACCGGGAACAACTATCTGTAAGGTGACCTCCTGTCCACTGGGTGATTCCCATTTCCTCTTGAGAACTTCATTATCAATTATCAGGCTGTCCCATTGGGCCCAGTAACTTTTTGCTGTTGGGCTAAGCGCTGATATTTCACTCCAAGTGGGCCTTTGGCTACGTTCCTTTTTTTTTTTTTTTTATAAGTTATAAACAAGCGCTTGACCGCAATCTCGCCTGATGGTAAGCAGTGATGCGATCATTGATGGTAAAGCGCGCTAGTTTATTAAGAACCTATTCACTCTAGCCTTGAAGACACTCAAATTGTAATGTGACGGAAACACCGTCGCTGGCAAATTGTTCCAGTCCCTCGATGTACGCGGTATAAAAGAGGAAGCGAAACGCTTCGTCCGGGTCGCAGTGGTATCAACAACGTAAGGGTGGAAACTCGCCGTACGACGGGTCGTCCGATGGTGGAACGGTGATGGGGGAATTAAATCATGCAATTCCCTTGCACACTCACCAGAATGCAACCTATAGAAGACCGAAAGGCTGGCTACTCTACGCCTGTGCTCCAGGCTTTGGAGACCGTTTCGAGTTAAGTCTGGGTCGCCAATCAGCCTCTTCGCACGCCTCTCCACTGAATCCAAAGTATCCAGGTGACATTTCGCAGCACCAGCCCAAATGTGGCTGCAGTACTCCACACACGAGCGGACCTGTGCTTTGTACAACATTAGAAGCTGCCCCGGTGTGAAGTACCGCCGGACCTTTGCGATAACGCCAAGTTTTCTAGCAGCCACCCTGGCCTTGGACTCAATGAACCGCCCAAAGTTAAGGTTCGAGGAAATCTCTACTCCCAAAAGCTGAAGGCGGTTGGTGCACTCCAAGGATACATTCTGAAAAGTAGGAGCCAAGGTGAACGGGCTCCTTTTGGCGGTGAAAAGACACGCCTGTGTTTTGGCGGCATTGAATGCTACAAGATTGGCTTTGCCCCATTCGGAGACTGCCTGTAGTGCAGCACTCGTACGCTCTACCATAGCCTCCCTTTCGGACCAGATTGCTTCCTTACTAGCCCGAGCTTCCGGCAGATATCTCTCCACAACTGTGCTGTCATCTGCATACCCATAGATACCGGTCATAAGCAGATCATTAATATGCAGCAGGAACAGAGTTGCAGAGAAAACAGACCCCTGAGGAACACCGGCATTGGTCGACATGGGCTCCGATGAGCATCCGTCGACAACAACTCGGAGGGACCATTCAGTCAGGAAGTCTTTAACCCAGCCAGTCAGGCCAGCGGAAACGCCGTACGCTGGAAGCTTACTCAAAAGGCCAGCGTGCCATATCCGGTCGAAGGCCTTCGAGACATCAAGGGAGACGGCAATCGCTTCCCTATTTTTCTCGAGGGCCTCGCCCCACAAGTGAGTGGCATACACTAGTAGTTCCCCAGTTGACCGATTGCGCCGAAAACCGTACTGTCGGTCACTGAGGAGATCGTTACCTTCCAGGTAAGCCAAGAGGCGCGAATTCAATACACGCTCCATAATCTTGCAGAGTATGGAGGTTACCGAAATCGGCCGATAGTTGGTAGGATCGGCACGACTACCCTTTTTGGGCACGGGCTGCACGTTGGCAAGCTTCCAGGACTTGGGCACTATACCAGTCCCAAATGAGAGGCGATACAGGCGCGTCAATACAGGAGACAACTCGGGCGCACATGCCTTAAGAACAATCGCTGGTATACCATCTGGACCACTAGCCTTATTCACGTCCAGACGACACAGCGCTCTCAGGACCTCCTTGTTCCTAATGCGAACCTCCGGCATTGAAGCTCCGCAATGAGGTAAATTAGGTGGAGTAGCACTGCCAGTATCAAGACGCGAACTATGGGCAAAGAGAGATGCAAAGAGACCTGCTTTCTCTCTCGCCGTATGGGCCAGTGTTCCATCAGGCCTCACCAGCGGAGGCAGTGTTTAGTTCCTTCCATTCGATTACTGTCTTCAAGTCGCTATCTTCCTTTTGTGCGTCTCCCAATGATTGATTTTCCCAGTCTTCATCCAAAACGTTCATCTGGATAATCCGCACGTTCTCTTTCTTTTCCTGTTTCTGTTCTTCAACTCGGTCCTTACTCCCTGAAGTAATCTGGCGACGGCGGTCCTTTTGCCTTGCCTTTTTCTCGAGGCGCTTCTTCTTACGCGCCTCGTCCTCGACTTCCTTGTCCCGCCTTGCGTCTGCCTCACTCCACGACCTTCCGTGCGACTGCTCGCGCTCTTGTTCTCGCTTGCCGGAACGTTGGCCTTCCTGGTCTCGGTCTCGCTCCCGGTCCGTGACGCGTTCCCGCTCTCGTTCAGCGGGTCGCTCGCGGTGCCCGCTCCGCTCGTGCTACTCGACTCGCTCGCACAGGCGCTCGGGCTCGACCTTCGCATCGCGCTTGTACCACGCCATCACCGCGGCCTCCTCACGGGACCAAAAAGTTCTTCTTACCTTAGCCTTCCTGGGACAATCGATTCGAATGTGCCCTTTTTCGCCGCACTCATAAAAAGTTGGTCCTCGTCGTGCTTTTATTTGTGCGGTTACCTCACGAATACGGTCGAGTTGTTGGCCGTCTTGGCGTACTGCTTCCACCTCCAGAGCATGCGTCAAAGCTGCCTTCAGGGTCTGGTGGTGACCCAGACGTACAGCAGCCCTGACTTCTGCATCTCGAATCCCATCAGTAAAGAATCGCAGAGTAGTAGCGCCAATCAATCCCGGTGTTGATGCATACGCCTTCCGAACCATACGTTCTATTTCCGTTGCCCACTGTTGCAGACCCTCATTGCTTTTCTGTGTGCGGTCGCGGAGTTGAGCCCTGTAGACATGTTCGAGGTGTTTCTCTCCATATCTAGTCTCCAACGCTTCTAACAGACAGGCTAGGGTATTGCAATCGCCGGAAATATTCTCCAGGATTCGTACGGCATCACCACGCAAAGCAAGCATAAGGGCTGTTAGACCTTGATCGTCGTCCCAGTTGATACCTTTTGCGACCTTTTCGAATTGAAGGCGGAAGGCCACCCATGACGTTGTTCCATCAAAATGAGGTACTTGGAAGGTCGGCAAAGCACTAGGTACCGGTACCGCACCTTTAATACCTCCTTTTTGTACTCTTTCTATTTCTTTCCCAAACTCCAAGATGGTATTATCTAGTTTCTCGAAACGCGCATCATCTTTGTCTATACGAGCGTCTTGTTTGTCTATACGCGTATCTTGATGGTCCATACGCGCTTCTTGTTTGTCGATTCGCGTATCTTGCTAGTCCATACGTGCATCTTGTTGTGCTGTTTTTACTCTAAACTCGTTGACCTCTTCTTTCGTTTTTTTCCACTTTTTATTTAGTTCTAAAACCAGTTGCTGGGATTTTTCTATTTTTGCCTGGGTTTCTGCTTGGGATCTATCTATTTGTGCCTGGATTTCTGCCTGCGATTTTGCCTGGGATTGTTTTATTTCTGCCTGGGATTCTGCTATGCTCAGCTTTATTTGCGCCGTTAAGTAAGCCAGTAACGCCGATAAATCGGATCCACTGCTTCCGGGGTTAGTGGTGGTAGTAGGCGCACTTACATTCGTTGGTGTTACGACGGCCGCATCTTCTACGGGTGCAGGGACACCAAATGATTCTTCCCCTTGACGCGCCAAATCCATCGCTGCTTGTCGTCGCGTGCGAACTCTTTCGTCTTCCCTTGGCGTGACCGGCATGCCGCTTCTGACACCAATTGTTACGGGCTAGGGGTACTAAAACATAGGGTTAAGGGTTACAAAGTTTATTGGCAACGAAGGTACAGTCGATCGTAGGCAATGACAAGTAGAACGTAGCTGATGTCGCACCGAAGTCTTCTCTTACGTCCACGAAGTCCGTGTCGTAAACACACAATAACACTATCAGATGTTACTTCACGTAGTACTCAGAGTTCTCGTTACAGTTGTCGCAGTAGGTATTCTCAAAGATCGCTTCTTAACTGTCGCTGTTTTCGTATCGATAGTCGAATGCAGACTTACTCTGCGCCGGCGTCGCGGCGCTATATATACGTCAGCTGATCGATCATTTCAGATTCCTCTAGACGTAATAATAATAGCGCATAACTTCGAGGTCAATCAGTAAGTACTTACGGTAATTCCCGGAAGACGGGTTTCTGGAAATTTCGATGTCGACACTTTGTTGACAAAATTGTTGAGACTCCTATCCTAAGTCTAGCAATGCGTTTTTATATTATACCTAGAACATGTCTAGATTTGGGGAAATAGGGCTTAAAAGTTATACACTGCATGTCACGCGATATTGAACCTTATGCCATCGACATAAGGTCCATTCGTAACAATATATACGTTAAGTGTATCGTTCTATTTAATTACGAAAATTGCAGAAGAAGGTTATTGGTTTAGTCTTGTTAAATTTGTCAGAGACTGACTAAATTTACATACTTTTAAATAGAAAGGAATACACTAAATTTAAATGTAGTTCAGTCTGTGAACAAGAGCCTCGGTGCCAATGTTTGTTTAAAAGGAGGCTCCAGAAACTAAATTGTTTTTTAAATTGAAACCAAATAGTTTTTTTACTTCTCTTTACGGATGCTTTTAACATCCTTCATCGTTCCCACATGCTTCATATTTAGCACGAATGATTTAACTTACTCAGTAACCATATTATTTTCATGTAGGTAAAAGAGCGTCTATGGAATTTCATGCCTTCTCCGTGGGTACCTGCTGCACTTTGAAAGGGTAATTAGCCTCATCTTTCTGAGTGAGCCACAACTTGACAACTCTAATTGGTTTCGGTGGTAGGCCATAATCGCGGCAGAAGTAACCACCCACCAGACAAAGTCTTGCCGGCAAGCGATTGGTCATGTTCCGGCATGATGTCTGGAGAAGTCGTACGGAGGACGGGTCTGAGCAGTTGTGGTATGTCGGGTACGATGCGTCAAATGTTTTTGTGTCAGGAGTTTGGTCGTGGAGGGCCGCAGCATCGTTGGTTATGTTGTTGGGTTTAACATTTCATCACCTCGCTCAACTGCCGTCTTCCTTCCTATTCGCGCAGTTTTTTTTCAGTCAATAGACTCGTAATAAACTAGCGCGCCTTACCATCAAGGTTTGCATCACTGTTTACCATTAGGCGGGATTGCGGCAGTAGATTATAATTTAAAAAAAAAAACTGCAGGCCTGTCATCTATACTTAAGCCAAAATTGATAAAGAATAGAGGAGAGGTATTTGATATAGTTAAAAAAATAATTACATAAAATTGTATTGAAAAAATAAATTTCCCAAAATGTGTCTTACATTCAGTCAAAGAAGTATCGGGAATGGATGATTTGTTTATCGTTCCAAATTCATTTTTTTTTTTCTTGTATTTATATTAAATAGAGTGCTGTTTTTAGTTACAGATTCATCATATCTAGTTTAAATTGCGAATTTCACAATGGACAAAAATATTGAACAAAGAGTTTGTCTTAAATTTTACATCGCCAATAGAATTTTGTGTTCGGATTCACTGAAAATGTCACAGAAGGCTTACGGTGAATCAACTTTAACAAAAACACCTACTTATGAGTGGTACAAAGCATTCAAAAGTGTTCGAGATGTGATGGAAGATTTGCCTCGCTCTGGCAGGCCATTAACCTCTGCAACTGAAGTTAACATCGCAAAAGAGAAGGAAATACTGACTAAAAAGCCTCATTTAAGGTTGAGAGAGATAGCCGCTGAACTTTCTCTATCTCACGAGTCGATCCGTACCATTTTAACTAATCATTTGGGTATAAAACATATTGCCGCCAGAAAACTTGGCGTCATCGCAAAGCGACACACCAAGACAGCTTCTAATGTTGTAAAAAGCACAGGTCCGCTCGTGTATGGAGTACTACAGCCACATTTGGGCTGGTGCTGCGAAATGTCACCTGGCTACTTTGGATTCAGTGGAGAGGCATGCGAAGAGGCTGATTGGCGACCCAGACTTAACTCGAAACGGTCTCCATTGCCTGGAGCCCAGGCGTAGAGTAGCCAGCCTTTCGGTCTTCTATAGGATGCATTCTGGTGAGTGTGCAAGGGAATTGCATGTTTTAATTCCCACATCCCCGTTCCACCATCGGACGACCTGTCGTACGGCGAGTTTCCACCCTTACGTTGTTGACACCACTGCGATCCGGACGAAGCGGTTCACTTCCTCTTTTATACCGCGTACATCGAGGGACAATTTGCCAGCGACAGTGTTTCCGTCGCACTACAATTTGAGTGTCTTCAAGGCTAGAGTGAATAGGCTTTTAATAAACTAGCGAGCTTTACCATCAACGATCGCATCACTGCTTACCATCAGGCGGGATTGCGGTCAAGCGCTTGTTTATAATTTATATAAAAAAAAATATCGGAATTTTCTCCAAAAACTCAATCGCATGAGAGTCGTTGAGGACATGCTCGAAGGAGTCCATTCCGACCCAAAATTCATGAAACGCTTTGTTACTGGCGACGAGACATGGGTTTTCGACTTTGACGTGCAAACAAGTCAACAAGCTTCGGAGTGGCGCCTTCCAACTGAACCAAAACCGAAAAAACCACGCCAAAGTCGATCAAAAGTCAAAGTCATGTTGGCTATTTTCTTTGACTATTGCGGTGTTTTGCACTCGGAATTCTTACCGGAAGGTCAAACGGTAAATAAAGAATAATATTTGAGCGATATGCGGCATTTAAGAGAGCAAATTCGTCAAAAAAGGCCAGATTTGTAGGAAGAAAGTTCTTGGATTTTGCACCACGATAATGCCATCATTGTGAACGAATTTTTGATCAAACACTCAGCAAATACCATCGAGCCAGATATGGCTCCAGCCGACTACTTTATTTTTCCTACACTCAAATTACCACTTCGTGGCACCCATTTTCAATCAGTAGAAGTCATAAAGGAGAATTCGCGGCAAGAACTGAACTCAATTTCGGAAACAACGTTTAAAAATATTTTGATGATTGTATTATTCGTTGGCATGAGTGTATCGTTTCTGAAGAAGCACATTTTGAAGGTGATAAAATAAATTTGGATAAATAACAAAAAAATTGTATATTATTGCTCTTTTCCCGGTACTTTCTTGACAGAGTTGTATACCTGGATTTCACCCATTTTTCTTATTTGTAGGGCTATCACGTAAAATTTTTAATGTAGCCTTTTTAATGGTTTTTCGAAATAGCATATTAATATGCATGTCTCATTGGTTTAATTATCTGTATTTTTAATGAAATTGGCGAAAATATAAATAACATTATTCACTTTATGAAATCAGATTGGCTTTTAAACCCGAATACAGTGTAAAGTTCATGGCCTATTTAATTACGTAACAATGATGGATGGCCTACATTATTATGTTATTATGAATTAAGCAGCTTTCAGCTCCGGCGACATAATGAATTTTTACTATTTATTCTATATTTGTATTGTAAACTGATTGAAACGTTCGGAGGACACGACGACTAGTGTAATGGATTATTCTGTCAAAAAAATGGTTTGTTTTCATTGTAGTTGATGATGACTAGGGCTGCTAACATATTCGAAGCCTGTTTGGAGGCATGAGGAACAGGGTGTAAAGTTTACTCATCATCAACCTTTTCATCATCAACCTTTTCATCATCAACCTTTTCATCATCAACCTTTTCATCACCAACCTTTTTATTTATCGTCCCGATGCTGCCCAGCAGTGCTGGCAGTGCAGACCTGTGCCCACAGATCTCCTCTCATACACAGCAGGATTGAGCGTAATGACGACGCTTGCTCAATGCGGGTTGGCGATTTCGGACTTAAAGTCCAGGTTTCCTCGAGATGTTTTCCTTCACCTTGTAATCAGTCATTAGGGTCCAAGATACGCTAAGAAAGTACATATTATAACTTAGAAAAGTTACACTGGTACTTGCCTGACCTGGAATCGAACCCGTACACTCATATTTGAGGGGCTGGTGTTTTAACCACTAAGCCACCAAGACTACATAAACTTCACTCATCCTCCATGGAAAAGGGAGCATCCTCAGATCAGACAGGTGTTATCACCTGTCTGATCTGAGGATGCTCTGCTGATGTTGGGAAGTTGTATGTATGCTAATTGCACAGTAAACTCTGATTGCAAGATGTAGAATTCGTGTGACGTCAGTACTACGCGTTGTTTTGTATGTGGCGTTTGCAGATACCGCTACAGCTGTAAATATAAATATGGTGAAAAAAATGTTTTTTTGATACTTTCGCCCTTTTTAACTGGTTTAGTTAACACCATCTATGTACATAGAAGAGTGTTTCCAAAACATTGGTCTGGCACGGCCCGGTAATTTTAAGCCCGGCCCTTTTTGACCCATTGGTGTTGTCAGTCAGCGTTGAGCTATGCGTGCGGACGCCCGGGCGACCCGGCAAATGGAAAGCACTGTTCTAGAACATTCTAGAAGGTTCCTTTGAAAACACACAACCCATTTCCCGGAAGGATGAAAGTCCGAAAGCGGGTTAGGGCTTTCATCTTTCCTAGAAAATTATTTATTTATGTATAACTAGCTGTTGCCCGCGACTCCATCCGCGTGTTGATATAAAATAAGCGCCTGTTAAAGTAATGGGAGCAATATATACGTCCGCGTTTGCCCCCGTATTCTTAACATTTTTTGTTATTGCTCTGCTCCTATTGGTCATAGCGGGATATTATATAGCCTATGTCCTTTCTCAGGCTCTAGACTATCTGTGTACTAAATTTCATTACAATCGGTTTAGTAGCTTTGGCGTGAAAGCCAAACAGACAGACAGACATACTTTCGCATTCATAATATTAGTATGGAAGTATGGATTATTTACTTTTCGCACAAAAAAGGTACAAAAACGTACTTAATGAGCGGTTACAAAATAGTCTCACATTATCCATACAACCCGAAAGTATCTCTGTCTATCTGTCTGTCTGTCCGGTTTTCACGCCAAAACTACTGAACCGATTTTGATGAAATTTGGCACAGACAATCTTTAGTCCCTGAGAAAGGACATAGGCTCCCTTTTATCCCGGAAAAAATTGATGTTCCCGAGAGAAATCTAAAAAGCGCGATTTAACCGAACTCCATGCGGGCGAAGCCGCGGGCGGAAAGCTAGTATTCAATATTATTATTGCCTCTGTACACACTATTTCATTACAGTTCCCCTTCTTCAGAGTTACCACTATGATCACCCCAAACAAATCATTAGTATCACAATATATGATTGATATGGTGAACGGAACGCGCTCCGTAGCTGTTAAGTACTGGCATAAATTTTTATATCTTCAAAATTAGATGTCAGTGGATTGTCCCCTTGTTGTTTTTGTAAAAACCCAAGTTTTATAAGCGACAATCATTTGGTGCAGTGAGCGAAGAGTTATCCAGTGTTTTAAAGGCAAATTACCAGCAATAGTAATATTGTTCAAAAGTGCCGGATCACGGTGACTGTTTACAAGTGCACGGAATTCTCGCTATTAATTGTACAACATAAACAGCAAAATCCTATGCGCGCATTCCTCGCTGTACTGTCAGTGCTACCAACATACTGACAACGCACTTGGCACACACGTTCCGTTCCAAGCAACAAAAACGGTGCGTTCCAGCTACACACTTGATTGCCTAGATTGTGACTAGTGGCGCCACCCCGACCACAGTAATATCTTGTTCCTTGCTGCTATACCGCCATATAAACTTATATAAACCCGCTTAAGCAAAAATATGGTTTGCTCTGCTTGCTCTGCGGTCATAGATGAAGTTGACGGTAGTATCTGTTGCTCGCGTGGAAACTGTGGCAAACTATACCACCCCACATGCGTGGGCATAAAGTTTCTGGTTGAAGTTGATGTTGACTTGTGGATATGTCCTGAGTGTCGCTGCGCTATTAAGAAGGGAGGAGATAATTCTTTCACCCCAGTTGGCTCAAAACAAAACCCTAACGTAACGCTGAGGAAGAAAACCTTAACTGCGACTCCGGCGATGAGTGCCAACTCTGTTGTGAGGGATGTTGATCTTTCTTTTGAAATGCAGGCTCTGCGCTCCGAGATGTCTACACTTAAAGATTTGCTAACAAAGGCATTATCATTGATGAGCAGTCACGAAGAAAAGATAACAAAATACGCTTTGCTAGTAGATCAACTGAATGGACGCCTCGAGAAATACGAAAAAGAAGACGTACAGCTCAGTAATATTTCCTGTGCGCAAAGTAAGCCTAAACCTCCACCTTGTTTATCGGATGTAGTAGTGAAACAGACAAGAAAACAGCAGCCAAGTAAACAGTACGCGCAAGTGGTAAGTAGAATCCGGGAATCTTCCCAGAATTACGAACAGACTAACACTGATATTGTGACTGCTGAAAAGCAAACACCGAATGATTCGGGATACCTCGTCACTCAAGAATCTAAATTGGCCGCAGAAGTCACTAACTATGACGGGAAATGGACTACAGTCAAGAAGCGCAGTAGCAGACAACCCATAAAACCACTGCACGGAACTGCTGATCCTGTATCCGTCAACCTAAAGGCCATTGAAATACGTAAATATTTCCATCTATGGAACATGGCATCAGGTGTCGATGAAGTTCGTCAATATGTTACCAGATTATGTCCAGAAGCCAGTTGTTCAGTGGAAGAGTTAACAGCCCGTGGAGACTATAAGTCGTATAAAATTGGTGTTGCTGCCACGTTCTATGACGAGTTGTATTCTGCGGACGTATGGCCTATAAATGCAAGGTTCAAACCATGGATAAACTACAGGAAAGTAGGTCCTAACTCCAAGACTAACGATGTCACTATCTCATCAGCCCACATGCCCTTTCGTAAACCCGCATCTACGCAACAGCAGTAAAACTATTAAATCTACCAATTTCTATGCTTTCTATCAAAACGTTCGCGGTCTGAAAACCAAGCTTTCTACATGGCGCAATAACCTATTGTTATGGGAACACAACCTGGTCGCGGTTACTGAAACATTTCTTGACTCGTCTGTAGCAGATTCAGAACTCGAAAGTGGCGACTGGAATGTTCTGCGTCGAGACAGAAATACGCCGTGTGGCGGCGTCTTGTTGGCTGCTCGAGCCCCTCTTTTGTTGCGTAGAAGCCGCGAGTATGAAACGGACAATGGTGAAGATCTTTGGGCTTCCTTCACGTGGCATGGTCGTGCCTTTATTGTTTGTGTTGTGTATATAAAACCCAGTGCTCGTGATGAGGAGTACATGCAATGGTTCTACAAAATTGAAAGTTTTGTCCACAATTTTAAAGGTTTTGTAATTATAATGGGTGATCTTAACTTAAATAGCGCGTCAACAAATGTCACGAATTATTATTATTACTTCTTGTCATTTTGTTCACTCTTCAATAAAAATGTTATTGTGAATCATCGCGGAGGTATGTTGGATGTTGTACTAGTTCGGGAAGGCTTTCATGAGATATCTGTTACTAGTACGAATGGCATGGTTCAACCTGACCCATATCATCCTCCGCTGGAAATAGAGGTAAGTATTGAATCAGCTCATTGCGCAAATACAATGGATCCAAGTAACATAAGCCCTACGAAAGACTGGAATTTCAGCAAATGTGATTATGAGCAGTTGTATCTTCTACTAACAAAGGCCTCCTGGGATCCTGTATTGCATGCTGATAATGTATCGGACGCTGTCGATGCCTTTTATAGAATAGTTTATGGCATTTTTGATAGTTCTGTGCCAAAAAAACATCGTTCAAAAACTGTCACTAGACGGTACCCGGTATGGTTTACTCCTGATATAACTAATGACATCAAACTCAAACTTAAGTTGCATGCAACTTGGAAGCGCTCTGGTTGCCGCGAGGACTACAAGGTCTTCGCTGCTCTCAGGGCTTCCTTGAAGCATCGTGTCGCGGAAGCTTACCAAACATATATTAAGCGCGTAGAGAATAGTATTAAAACCAATCCTCGTGAATTCTGGCGTCACATCTGCAATTTAAGATCTAAGGGAGGGTTTGAATCGTGTGTGAACTACCGTGGTGAAAGTTACAAGGGGACTGCAGCGGCTGAGGCTTTTGCTGAGTTTTTCGCGAGTGTGTTTCTGACGGATCCACCACAGTTGAATGCCGCAAATTCTTACAGTAGTGACAGTGGTTATAATAGCAATTACATAAACATTTTTCACTTTACTTCTGAGGACGTTGTATATGGAATAAATAAATTAAAATCTAGTACTTCGATAGGTCCGGACAGTATACCTCCAGTAGTTTTAAAACATCTGAAATTATCGTTCGCTTCTCCTTTATGTTATATATTTAACTTATCGGTAAAAACAGGTTTATATCCACATCAATGGAAAATCTCACGGGTAACGCCGATACCTAAAACTTCCAATAAAGTAAAAGTTGAAGAATACCGGCCCATTGCAATATTATCCTCACCAGCAAAAGTATTTGAAAATGTCCTCCACAAATTAATATACGATCAAGTAGAAAAACATCTAAGTGAAGCTCAACATGGGTTTAGACGCAGGAGATCTGTAGAGACTAACTTGCTGACTTTAACTGAATATATTACTGTGCAGCTTGACGAGCGACGCCAAGTGGATGTGTTGTACTTTGATTTTCAAAAAGCGTTTGACCGAGTAAATAATGACATCTTGCTTGCAAAGCTCAGCACCATAGGATTTTGTCCTGGCCTTCTGCACCTGCTGGCTGATTATCTTCGCGATCGCCAGCAGTTTGTTAGGTTAGGAATTTATGAGTCCAGTGCCTACCACACTCGTTCAGGAGTAAGTCAGGGATCAATTCTCGGGCCGTTATTGTTTCTTCTGATGGTTAATGATTTGCCGACTATTCCCAAACATGCCAAATGTCTTATGTATGCGGATGACCTTAAATTGTATGCGTCTGTCAACACTATATCGGATTGTGAGGCTATACAGAGAGACATAGATGCAGTTTACGATTGGGGAGTATCTAATAAGATGGCATACAATTCTTCTAAGTGTTATGTCATGACTTTTGGCCGAATTCGACATCCAATTAACTTTGAATATAAAATAAATGGCACTATTATAACAAGGGCAACAACTATAAAAGACCTGGGTGTCGTATTTGACCAGAAGATGACATTTCACGATCATATTGTCACCGTTGCTAAAGAGTCCTTTAAAAGACTTGGATTTATCCTCAGAAACTCGCGCGATTTTCGGAACAGACATGTCGTACGACTCTTGTACAGCACTCTTGTCAGAAGCAAGTTGGAGGCGAGCACCTGCGTCTGGAATCCACATGAGCCTACTTACGCACTATTACTTGAAAAAGTTCAAAAGGCATTTTTGCGATTCTTATATAAAATCAGTTTTGGATATTATCCATTTTTATACCCAACTAAATTTATCTCAGGATGCTTAGGGTATAATATGTTAGAAACGAGGAGAGCGTATGACCAAATGAAAACAATGTTAAAAATATGTAGAGGGACAACAGATGCCAGTGATCTCCTCAATGAGCTGATTCGTCTTCACGTTCCTGGTAACTATCTCCGTGGCCGCAGACACCGTCTGCTAGCTGTGCCTACTTGTCGCACGGTAGCCCGTGCGTCATCCCCTATACCTCGCGTTCTTTCCGCGCTGAATAGCCTCGTGGAAGCTAACCCGAACTGTGATATATTCGCAGATGAATTTAAAATTTTAATGCGCGCTTGCTTAGCGTTCTGCGAAAAAGAAAATAATTAGTTTGTTTACTGTTTTAATTTTTAGATTTTATTTTATTCCCGTTTTTATTGTTCCTCTGATTTGTCTTTTTTTTTCTGTTTATATTTTGATTTATATTATTATTTGAATTTCATTATGTACCTATTTGTGTTATTTAATTTTGTATGTATGTTAATGTAATTGGCTTTTGGAAGCCGTATTAACATGAATAAAAAAAAAAAAAAAAAAATATCGAAATTACAGCTAGGGTGATGAGTTTTACTTGATGTTATTGACCCCAGGATAATAACTGGAATGAATGGTGTCTGATTCGAGCAGTCATGTTTTGTTGATTTGTTTTGTGTGTCTTGAAGGTAAGGAAAATAATAATAGGAAAAATGAAATAATATGGGGTCATTATTTCGTTTTCCCTATAATTATTTTTAAGAAACATCCAATCAATGTAGGGTTTTCCTGATGGCTGATGAATAAAAATGTAGGAAATATGTTTTTGTGTTTCTGTTTATTCAGCCAAACTTATACTACTTATGTGACAATTAAAACAACATGACAACGTATAAAAATACAAAAAAAGAACAATAGAAAAATATAAATAACAAGAAGGTCTTTTCATCAGGAAGGTACTTTGCATCGATCTCGATCGTGCACATGCTCCCCCTTTCAAAGCAGAACGATCTTCTTTAGAGGTCGGCGGAGAATGCCGGCAGAGGTCCTGATGTCGACCACTCGTTTCCGTCACGACCAGGGAACAGCGCTGTGACCACGCCTCGCGGCCACGTGCCTCTCGGAAGGTCTCCATCTGCGATCAGTACAGGGTCTCCTATTTTGACCGACACTTCACCGCCGTGGACTCTTCGTGGTGCTAGCTCTGGTAGGTATTCTCGAACCCACCGCCGCCAGAAATGATCGGCCAGTCTTACGGCCCTACGCCAGTGGTTCCTACTGCATAAAGCTGCGTCCGTGAGTTGAGCAGGGAAGTTATAGACCGATGAGGTGCCCAGCAGGAAATGAAATGGCGTCAACGCTTCTGGCTGTGGTGATATATACGTGAGCGGGCGAGAATTACTATAGCTTCTGCAAACCCACGAATGAAAATGGTCTGCATCCGTGAGCTAGTCGGGCAAGAGGTAAGTCTCCCATAGAGGGGCGGGGCGGTGATCCGCGTGCCAATTTGCAGCGTTGACAGCGTTGTACGACGTATCTGACGGTATTTCTCAAACTCAAGATCCAAAATCTTTGCCGCAACTCGTTGATCACCGTTTCTGTGTTAGCATGACCGAACTCTTCATGAAAGTGTGCGATGAGCAGACGAACAGCATTGTCCTTCCCATTTAATATGATTGGTTTAGTATCTGTGGTTACATCTCTGATGGCGGCGGCACGTCCTTGCACATACATTAGTCCTCTCTCATCTAGGGCTGGAGAGAGGCTGACGAGTTGGCTCTTTGAAGGAAGTGAGCGTCCGGCGCGTTTGCAGAGCAGTTCCCGCTTGAAGGCGTTGTTCTGGCTTTGACGGAAAATATGGATCTCCGCATGATTCAGGTTTTCTACTGACAACGGTCGTAGGGCGACATCGAGGGAAAATGCATCTGAAGAAGTTTGGCTACAATGTGGGGAAAGAATAAAATTATTACATACCCCCCGAACCCTAGTTATGCAGATGGCAATGAACTGATGAATTCTAGCAGTCGCCCTTACCATCCTAAACCATGAGCTAAAGTATGAAAGGCTAGCTACGACAGGTGCGGACAACTTAACTTCTACATTAGCGTTGACTCTACAAAATGGGGTTGGTAATGAAGAAGATGACTTGAGCTCATTTTCATTTGCGACTTTACGTTGTGCTGGTTCCGAGGGCCATTCGGCAAAAGGCAACAATAGGAAAGGCGGCCCGCGCATCCTAGTTTCGTCCCATTCCAAACCTTTTCTCCATAAGTTTTGGAATAGGATTCGCCCCCTGATTACAACTGGCGCTAGAATACCCAGCGGGTCATACACACGCATGACTTGGGTCAGTGCCTGACGTTTAGTAACTGGAGCTGAAATGTTGACAGACACTCCAGAATTAAACTTCAGGACATCGCGGATTGGCTGCCAGAGGACACCTAGCGTTCTAGTGGTTGAGTCTCTACACAACTCTATGTCTCTACTACTAGCCAGTTCGGATATCAGCTCGGCTGGCAGATGGGCCAGTGCTGCTGGTTCGTTGGAAATCCAGCCGCGCATCTCAAAACCTCCGCGTTTGTGAATTGTAACGATTTCAGAGGCCAGCCGGGCTGCATCGTTCAGGTTGTCGAAGCTACCAATGAAGTCGTCCATGTAGGTGTTCAACTTAATGGCTGCCACGGCCTCGGGGAACTCTTTTTGAAATTGCGCAGCATTTAGATTGACTATATAGATTGCCGTCGATGGGCTAGAACAGGCCCCGAACATCATCGAAGACATCCTATAGAGTTTGATAGGGCCAGAAGGATCGTCGCGCCACAAGAAGCGTTGGGCATCGCGGTCACGCTCGATTATTTTTATTTGAGGAAACATTTCCTTGATATCAGAGGTAACGGCGACCCTTCCTTCCCTGAAGCGCATTAAGATGCCTAGTAGGGACTGTAAAAGGTCGGGTCCGGGCAGCAGCATTGAGTTCAGGGACACTCCTCGTGATCGTGCTGCAGCGTCATGGACTACGCGCAGTTTTTCTGGTTTGTTGGGATTTACCACGCCAAAATGTGGCAAGTACCAACAAACACCCACCGGTTTAATCTCGCTACATTCCTCGGCATAGCCTTTGGCTAATGTGTCGTGGATGTTTTTACTGTATTTCTTGGCATACGCGGGATCTTTAATCATCTTTGCCTCAAGACTCTTAAACCTGAATAGAGCCAACGGGTAGCTATTCGGTAAGTTTAACTTATCGGTCTTCCACAACAAACCTACTTCAAAGCGACCTTCGGGAAGCCGGCGCGCCGTGCGGTCGAGGATATCGAGCGCGCGTTGGTTCTCGGTGCTACGCGCCTCGTGCTTCGATATACCTATTGCGTCCAGTCTATACTGCGCTATGATGAACTGGTCAAGCTCCGGATCCCTAGCAGCGGTATCTGCAGTGTGGTATAGCTTTTCTACCGGCCTAGTTTTACTGCACGCGAAACCGAAAAGTACCCAGCCCAACACCGTTTGTATCGCTACCGGTTGATACTTGGTACCCTTTCTCGTGGCGTTCGCTATGGTGAGATGCCAATTATCAATTCCGATCACTAGCATAGGCTTCGCGTTGTCGTAACACAACTTTGGAGTTATGTCAGTCAGATAGGGGTAAGTATGCAGGTCGTTGCGGCTGGCATGTTGTTTCCATGCTAACCCTAAATTTTTAATTGATCGCGCGTTCCTAATGGTAAAGGTTTCGTTTACATGCTTGCCCTTTATCTCGAAGTCGACGTACCGAACCTCTGTCTCCCGTGACAACCCGCCGACACAATCCAAATGTATCTGCGCATACGGTCCGCTAGCACCTATACGGTCAGTAATATCAGAGTCGATGAACGTCGAAGTCGACCCGTCGTCCAACAACGCGTAAGTGTCTACCTTACCCGCAGGTCCCGATACGGTGACTGCTACTATCTTCAGAAGGGGACGATGAATAGAAACTACAGCGAGCTCCCTGGATGCGTCCGGCGCCGCGACTGTGTGGTTGACTATCTCCCGCACCGCGCTGGAACCCTGGGAGGGAGGCGTGTTGTGTGGCGAAGCATCTCGTTCAGCTAATGTCGATGTGAACTCGGGATTGTGTAATAGAGTGTGGTGTCTATTCTTGCAGTCACCTATTTGGCATTTATTTTTATTATTGTTACAGAACCGGAAAGTAAGCGGCCTTTTTTCTAGACAACGATAACAAATTTTATTTTCTTTTATAAACTGCCACTTTTCATGAATTGACATTGACTTAAACTTGTCACATGTCGAAATGTCGTGTGACGATTTTTTACAACATAAACAAGACGACCTACGAATATTTCGTGTTTTTTCGGTAGATGAATGTTTTTCAGAGTACGAATGCACTGTGTTCACTAGCTCCGCCTCCTCCACGGCTGCATGCGTGCGTTCTCTATGAATGTGATTATGTGACAAGTCCGAGAAAGTGCTGTCGAACTTGATGTGTAGGTCCACCTCTTGGGCCAGGAACCTAGACAGCAGCTCCATCTTGCCCAGGCTGGAGGTAGGGCCAGCGCCGACACGTGTCGCAGCGAAGTCCATCCACCTTGTGCGCACCAGTAGGGGTAGTTTATTGATAAGAGCAATAAACAATTCTGGGGAATACAGATAGTCTGATTCATTTAAAAGTTTAACAACCTCTACACAATTTCTAACACGTGAAGAGAACGCAGGAAGGTCTCTCAATTCATTGTTCACTTTAGGTAAAGCACGGATGGCTGCAACCTCTTGTAGCACTATCTGCTCAGGTCGTCCGAAGCGCCTATCTAGTTCTTCTAAAACTATGTCAGGGTGTAAGGCTGTTGACAGAAGAACGCACACCGCCTCACGTGCTGTACCTTTCAATGACACACCGAGGCGGGCAAGGTTTTCAGCGGGTGTATATGTGTTGACAGAGTCTAGGTAGGACCGCTTGAACACGAGCCAGTCAAGTGGTGCTCTGCCGTCGAACACAGGTAAGTTTATATGATTTGACCTCTGGACCGGTCTGTTGTTATTATTGTTGGAACTATTGTTGAAAGGAAGTTTCCTTACCAGACTATCAAATGCGGAGGCAAGTTGACTCACCGGATCCTGGGCGCTCAGGTACTCACGAGCCGGGGCGACCGCTGCGTAGGACTCGGCGTAGGCAACTCCCTCTGGATCGAATTCGGGTCTAGCAGATTCCTCTAGTCCCATATAGTTAACTGGGTTACTGTGATATTGGTACTGTGACGTACCTGGCTCAAAGTAATGCACTGTATTAGGGTGATTGTGAATAGTGAATGAATCAACATTTCTTACGTGTGATGATGGAGACGTTCGTGGTGGAGCAGGATTGGGATTCTCAGAGTGTACAACAGTGTCATTGTATTTGTTGTCGGTTTGTGACTCAATGACTTGCACACTACCGTTTACCCAATTTGAAATGCTGGCCCTGCTGCGACCAGATTTTCTACTGCACCTACTTGCTTCTTCGGCCTCAATGGTAGCAACTGCAGCCTGGTGTTCCAGCTCAGCAGTCCGTTTTTCCAACTCAAGCCTTTTGGCTGTTAGCTGTAGTTGAGCTTGCAGTTTCTCCTCTTCTGCAGCTAACTCCAGACGGGCGAGTTCACGGGCGTGTTGTGCTTCGGCGGAGAGCTTTCTTGCCACTACCGATGAGCGGCTGGTGACAGAGTGTGTTTTTGATGGACTGGCGAGTGTGCGGGCCGTGGAGACTGTAGACTGCACTGGCGGCGGCGTCGCAGCGCTAGCGGGCGCTGCCGATGACGCAGGACGAGGCACGCTATTTTGTGCGGCCTCAGCATCGGGCTGTAGCCGAGTCTGGCTCCGCGTGACAACCATTTGTATCCTATAAACACTATCTCGAAGGACCAATTTTCCTGATGGCTGATGAATAAAAATGTAGGAAATATGTTTTTGTGTTTCTGTTTATTCAGCCAAACTTATACTACTTATGTGACAATTAAAACAACATGACAACGTATAAAAATACAAAAAAAGAACAATAGAAAAATATAAATAACAAGAAGGTCTTTTCATCAGGAAGGTACTTTGCATCGATCTCGATCGTGCACAGTAGGGATTTTATTTTGATGTTTCTTATAGTGCCCATACGTTCACACAAACGCAAAACTGTCGCGACGGGATTGAGAAATGCACTGAATGATTAACTTTTGGTGTTGAGTCGAGCATTAAGAATCCAACAGACCGCATTCACGTTAAATTCACTGTTGGATTTTCTATAAAAACACAAAATTGAAAAAAACGCGACTGTGCGAAACTGGCCTTAGGCTTAAATGACTAAGATTCACATTTAGCTCCCTTTCAACTTTTTATTAAGAATTACAAAAAAAAAAATACTCTCCATTGGTGACAGTTTCATTTGAGACCGGCTATACAGATCGATTCGGACATTTATTATATTTTAATTATTTTAGCCTATTTTTTATTTATTATTATAAATTAGTGCTTGACCGCAATCCGGCCTGATGAAAAGCAGTGATGAACATGGTTGATGGTAAAGCGTGCTAATTCGTTAAGAGCCTATCCACTCTAGCCTTAAAGATACTTAAATTGTAGTCAGATGGAAACACCACCGCTGGCAAATTATTCCAGTCCTTCCCTTGAAGTAGACTTAATAAAAGGCTTTGCCCGGATCGTGAACTAAATGAATAAAATAGACTTAACTAGAAAGAACTTATAAGCCAAAATGCCTTGCTGTTGCCCTAAGTAAAAACTACTCACCTTTCTGAAGAGACTAAAAAGTACTCTTAATCGTTGTTGTGTTGTTATATAAATAGATAATCTATTACTCATGAACAAAACCGCTTCCATCTTGGACGAAGAAATCAAACACATTTATAGAAGCTTAGCAGAAGGAACACGACTATAATATAGCACTAATGTTTCTTTGCCGAACAGCTGTGAATAGGGGAGACCCTTGTCAAAAACATCACAATACTTTATACGTTGATAACAAGCTGCAATTAAAGACTTGTCTTGTTAATAAAAATTATTGTTATAATTACCACGTATGCATAGTAGAATCAGTTAGTTATAATTAAAATGGATACATGTTTGTAGGGGTACTCACAACGCCACATGCGATCAACACGTCATACTGACGTCACGCAAAATCTACATCGCGCAAGCATAATTTACGACGCAACTAGCATACATGAAACAATCCAGACGACACAACACCAGGCTGGTCGAACTAGTCGGAGCCTTTCTTTTCTATGGAGGATAACTGAACTTTACACCATATTCCTCCTACCTCTCTAAGTTATGGAGCTGATAATTTAATTTAGCTAATGGATAGTTGATCAGACAGTAAAGGTGAAGGAAAACATCTTGAGGAAACCTGGACTTTAGGTCTAAATCGCCAACCCGCATTGAGCAAGCGAGGTGATTACGCTCAATCCTTCTCTGTATGAGACGAGACCTGTGCCCAGCTGTGAGACGATAAAAAGATTGATGATGATGATGATGATGAATGTACAGTTCGTTGATAATCTAAAAAACTCTGATCTTAGAAAACAGATGTTCAACGTGCGTCTGTCATTGTTACATGCGTAGGTTTTTGCACTACAGGCAGTCTCCGAATGGGGCGAAGCCAATCTTGTGGCATTCAACGCCGCCGAAATAAAAGCGTGTCAAAAGGAGTCCGTTCACCTTGGCTCCTACTTTTCGGAATGTGTCCTTGGAGTGCACCGACTGCCTTCAGCTTTTGGGAATTGAGATATCCTCGAACCAAAACATTGGGCGGTTCATTGAGTCTAAAGCCAAGGTGGGTTAGAAATCTTGGCGTTATTTCAAAGTTCTTCACACCAGGACAGCAGCCAGCGGCGGTGTTTCCGTCTAACTACAATTCAAGTGTCTTCAAGTCTAGAGTGACTATTCACTCTAGCCTTGAAGACACTTATTAGTGATGCAATCATTGATGGTAAAGAGTAATTTATCAGTAAGAAAACACCTTTGTACTCAGATTTTAATTTTGTCATATCACTACGTATTTTATTGTGTGTACATAAATAATAAAACAAATAAAAAAAAAAAAAATACCGAACATGACAGAATGTTATCAACATTTCATATGATTGCCAATATTTTCCAATTACATCAAAAAATCGAAAAAAATACCCATTAGAAATATCTTGCCCAAAAGTATGTATAGTCATATACCTGTTAACCATAATCTTAGCTGATGAACGAAATGGTACCTTTAGATGTCGGAACGCATCGGTCACAAACGGGGTTATCATCTGATTTTCCTCCTCACTTCTTATATTCTGATTATCTTAGTTGATATAATAATTTCGTAAGAGTTTTCCGCAAGGATTTGAATGAGTACTTAATTCAAGGTCAAGATACTGAAGAAGTTTTGTGAATGAAATTGATTGCAAACAATGACTGAAATTAATTTGAAGGAGAAAAAAAGAAAGTTATTTTTTAAAAAAGAGTGCCAACCAAAAACCACCCAATGAAATGTTTGAACGCGCTCATCTCAGGAACTACTGGTCCGATTTGAAAAATTCTTTCTGCGTTAGATAGCCCATTAATACAGATCCAATTTCATTAAAACATATCGAAACCTACGCGGGTGAAAATGCGCGGCGCAGCTTGTATTAAATATACTGGCAAAACTAAAAAATGACCAACTGTTTTGGACCAACCAAATAATTCGACACTTCGACACTTTAAGTTCATATAACAGACATAATTATCAATAGTCTGACAAATATCAGTAGGTAGTCACAAATACAAATTTATTTTTATGTATGCGAAACCCGAAAAAGTATCCAGAGAATCTATGTACAAAATGTCTTATATTTGTAATTTGTTATGTTGTCCCAACCAAAAAATATGGTCAACGCACCGCTCTGTAGAGGGGGGGCCTAGGACACTATGGTCCGCTGTGAACTGCGCTGCGCTCGACAACCACACTGCAACATTTTTTAAATTTATTGGGAAAAAAATATAACATGGTTGCAAAATAATTGGAATCGATTCAGTTGCTTATTCTGAACAAACTGTGTTCACATTTAAAGCAGTGTTCTATCTGTAAAACAATTAATAAATGTCTGTTAAGTCGTACTACGAATGTGAAATAAAATAATTGCGAAATTCCTTTTTCAGACCGTATTTAGCTTTGCCCGTAATGATTGAATTTTTTTGGCGCTGGTTTTACTTGCAGTATATCTGTCCATCCAAACTATATGACATTTCTATCGTTTCCTTGATTAAAACCAATATGCGATAAAACATACCAATATCCACTATATGACTGGTTGTGATTTTTTTGGAAGCATTTTGTGTTATATACTCATGTATATTTTACATAATTACATCTATTTATTTTTTATTTATTGTATTCTATTTTTATTTATGGCAAGCGAAGTTATTATTATTTATGAAATTGGCCGTGACATTACAGCGGGCCATACCAGAAAAAATAGATCAAAATAAATGAAAAAATACATGTCAACATAATTATATTTTTTAAATGTCGGAGCATTATGCTGAGATAGGAGCCTTTTGGCTTTGGGCTTCGTATAGGACTTTCTGGTTAACTTTTCCTTATGTTACTTTTTTATAAAGTATAATTAATATGTTATTTGATTGTGTTTAGTTAGTTTTATTATGTTCCAGGACGAGTCACAATAAAATCATTTTGTGAGGGAGTGAAGCCCTATGGCAACTTATAAACAACTAGCTTTCCGCCCGCGGCTTCGCCCGCGTGGAGGTCAGTTATTTCAAAAATTCCAGTTCGAGAGTAAGTGGTATTGGGCGGGGCATATTGTTCGTAGAACCGACGGCCGATGGGGCAGTAAGGTTCTGGAACGGCGGCCACGTACTGGAAGACGCAGTGTAGGGAGGCCTCCAACAAGGTGGACCGCTGTCCTGGAGAAGATCACGGGAAGCCGATGGATGCGGGCAGCACAAAACCGGTCATATGTCCGGTGGAAAGCTTTGGGGCAGGCCTTTTGTCCAGAGGTGGACCTATAGTGGCTGAAGAAGAAGATACTTTGTAACTGTAAATTATTTTCTATTAAAAGAGTGTCCATGGAGTTTCTACCCAATAGGTACCTACGCTTCGGAATGAGCAACTTGCTTCATCTTTCTGACTGGCTGACCCTTTGACACCCCAAAAGTGCATTTAATTGGTCTATTTGGAATAAAAGCTTTGAGATTTTGAGTTTTGAGTCGATTTATTTGGATATAACAATTTCAATTATTTTACAACCCCTATAAGATATCTAAGGGCGGTTCCCTTAATTTAAGAAGGTTCACAGTTTGATCTCAGCCCCTCTCTCAAAAATACCTTTATTTCCCCTACATTTTTGACAAGTTTTTGATATTTATTGTCGCTAGGATGGGACTGGAATTCGATTTTGAACGTTTTTAAATCACGGAAATTGGTCTTCTGCGATTTTTGAGATTCCGTACCGAAAGCATAAAAATGGAGCCATATTACTAAGACTCCATGATCCGTCTATCGTTATGTCTGTTTGTCACCAGGGGTCTAGAGTTCGCTATCTTTATAAATTTGTCATTATTATTTCATTGTGATTAAAAGTTCGTAAGCTGTTAAATTCATAATGATCGATTTATTATCTCAGTCGTCTCGTAGGGTGTTTAGAATAAAACGCTCAGTTTGGCAAATTGAGATATGACACTGGTCACACTGACGTTTTGTGGGAAGGCGAGCAACATGTCGGTCGCCGGCTGCGAGTCGAAAACCAGTTCTTGACGCTAGGCGCGCGTGCGTTGCGTGTGCGTCGCTGGGGCGACGCGGAATAAGTATATATAGAAAAGATTGCTGACCTGACTTTTTGGCGTTCCGACGCCCTGTAATCGGTGCAGTAAATAGTGACCCAGTTGAGCAGACCGGAATAATAAGGTAGTTGACTAAAAAAAAACGAATTAGTCCGTCATTAGATTTCCAAAAAAACTAGACAAGTATTTTATCTTTTTTCATATAAACAAAAAATGAAGACGATACAGTGCGTTGGAAACTCGTGTAACGCCACTCCTTGCTACACTTTTTAGCAACGAGTGACGTCACCAGCCGCCAACCCTGATCTTTAATACCTTTTATTTTTGTCACTTTTTAGGGTTCCGTACCTCAGAAGGAAAATACGGAACCCTTATAGGATCACTTTGTTGTCCGTCTGTCTGTCTGTCAAGACCCTTTATCTCACGAACGCGTGGACGTATCAAGCTGAAATTCACATGAAATACTCAGGTCTATTGTCCCTTTAAGCTGTGAAAATATCAAACTTCTAAGCCAAGCCAATCAAAAGATACAGCCGATTATGTCGATATTTTCAACAAATTTTCGACACTCGCAAAGGAATCAAAACCTACAGGATACTTCCCGTAAATTCAGAATCTTGAAATTTGGCATGAAGCATTGTCATATAATGCAAATATAGGAAAAATTACGAACATCACATTTTTTCAGTTGTATAATATAATAAAAATATTTTAATAAAATGAAACTTACTACCTTATTTCTCACGAACGAATAAAGGTATCAAATTGAAATTTATACCAAATACCTAGGCCTATTGTCCCTTTAAGCAGTGAAAAAATCAAACTTCTAAGTTAACCGGATCAAAAGATACAGCAGTTTATACCGACACCTTAGACGAATTTCCGTCACACGCTAGGGAATCAAAACCAAAAAGGTACTTCCCGTGAATTGGCTCCTGATTTAATACGTCATAAATTGTAAACCGCTACGTTTGTACAGCGGAACCCTCGGTGTGCGAGTCCGACTCGCACTTAGACGGTTTGGTTTTATTGATTTGACTAGCTTTCCGCCCGCGGCTTCGCCCGCGTGGAGTTCGGTTATATCGCGCTTTTTAGATTTCCCTCGGTCCTTTCTTAGGGTCTAAAGATTGTGTGTGCCAAATTTTATTACAATCGGTTCAGTAGTTTAATTTATTTAAGGTACTTAAATGGATAAGGATTAATGCTGTATTGTTTAAAATCATTTCGTAAATAACCATTTTTTAGTAAAGAATAAAAATGGTTATGCTGGGTTATCCCTAAGAGATAGACATATACCATCGCGGACTTTTTTGTTGAACTTTTTAAGGTGAACAATACTGTAGTACATTATTTTGGTCTATCTCGTAGGGTTCAGCCAGCGTTTGCAATATAAGCGCAAAAAACGTGCTTATTTACGACATCACATTAGAAACCTTTAAATTTATCAGTGTTTCTCTACTATATTATGCATTTATTATACATACAAACCTTCCTTAAGAATCACTCTATCTATTAAAAAAAACCGCGTCAAAATCCGTTGCGTAGTTTTAAAGATCTAAGCATACATACGGACATACAGCGAAAGCGACTTTGTTATACTATGTATTGATAAAACAAAATATACGTATCCAATATTTTTATATAATCTGAATGACGGACTAAATAGAATATTATTATTTTTACCCGACTACGGCAAAGCAAAAGGAGGGTTATGATTTTGACAGGCTATGTATGTATGTATGTATGATATGTATGTATGTATGTATGTTCATCTGTTCCCTCGTAACTTCTAAACTACTTATCAGAATTCGACAAATGATATATCATTAGAAGCGTCTTAATTGTCCACTGGTTATAGGCTATATGGGGTTTCACAAAATCTACTGTGGCGCCCTCTAGCGGACAAAACATACAGAGTAAAAAAATAAAGTTAGGATAAATATGCCGTGTTTGGTATCATTTGAAAGCGCTTTACTTGTACATTTTGAATATATATATATTGCTAGCATTTGCGTGTGACTTTACCTGTATTCATGGGCTGGTTGCATGTAATTCACATCTTTTCGTTCATAGCTTCTTTACTACTTATCAGAATAAGACCACTGCAGTACCATTAGAAGGGCCTTGATATTCTGTTAGTTATGAGCTATAAAGCTTATCACCAAATTTAGTATTGCGCCCTCTAGCGGACAAAAAGTTCTATGTTAATATAAAATTAAAATAAATATACTGTGTTTGGTATCACGTGAAAGAGCTTCACGACTGCTTTATGCTTGTACATAATTACAAGAATGCTTTAATGATGTTAAATATGAGCGATAAGAGTAAAGCGCGGGTCACGGGAACTGTGAATCGCTTTATGCAATGTAGAGCAGTGTGAACATTAATAGAATATGTAATGCACTAATGAAAACGACATAAGCTGGGAGTAACTCCACGCGGTGAAGGCGGAAACAGTTTGATAACTGGCTAAATCTCCCATAAAAAGGCCTCTGCACTATATGCCTTCGGGCATATGTTGTTATATGTGCGTGTAGATGTAATATGTCAAGTACCTAGTTCATCAGTTTAACTTTTGTTAATAATATGCGCCACAAATACACTTTAACACCAAAATAGTACAAATAAAAAAAAGTTAAAAAACTAAAACCCAACTACGAAAAAAAACGACGCTGAAAAAGTATAAAACAAGATTTTCAGAATACTGAACTGAACAAAGTTGCTAATGTAGTTGCAAGTAAATAGACACAGTAGTAATGTCATATAATACTATTCTGAAGTATGCAATATTCACTATGTAGAGATAAATTTTCATGTTTGGAAAGGCGTAGTCACACGTTGTCAAGGTGCTACGGTAGGTATATGTAACGTGTGACTACGCCTTTCCAAACATGAAAATTTATCTCTACATAGTGAATATTGCATACTTCAAAATAGTATTGTATGACATTACTACTGTGTCCATTTACTTGCAACTACATTAGCAACTTTGTTCAGTTCAGTATTCTGAAAATCTTGTTTTATACTTTTTCAGCGTCGTTTTTGTCGTAGTTGGGTTTTAGTTTTTTTACTTTTTATTATTTTACCCATGAAACACCCCTATTGCTCCTCGCGGACAATCGAAAAAAGTTATCGCCGCAAGCGGGCGGCTGGAGTCGGAATCGAGGTTGCGTGGCGTACGGCGCCCGTGAATATATATATATATATACTATAAAAACAGCGGATCTGTTTCTTGGAGTTGGATGTTCTCCTGCGGTCGATGCAGTGAATGGCTATTGAGTTGAAGGGGCCGAAGACCTGGTGAAGACGCGATCGGCGCGAGCTCGTTGGCGACGGGCGGCGCGAGTGAAGAAAAATGGCGTCTGTGGGTGTCTGGTGAAATTATTGGGGCCTGAACATTCTTTACATCGGCAGGGATGTCTTTAGATGTAGACCATGCGGGGAACACCTACAAGTATTTTCTTATCTGTCATATATGTAATTGTATTACACTGATAGGAATTATTACATAGTACACATACACGGGACTTTCTGCGGACACGGGTTTGTGTACAGGTGGGTCAAATTCCCTTATTTTAGTAGGTACTAAGAGGGGCTCAGCAGCATTTTATCAAACAGATTTCAGGATCAGGAGCGTGGGTCTCTTAAGCGTATTTATTAAACATAGTGGAATGGTGATAGAATAACATTGCAGTATTGTCCTTATTATAAAACCCATTAGTAGAAATGATTTTTTAAAAACTACTATTCAATTTGACTTTTATTAATATGGAGTGGAGTGTTAGTGATTGACCATTCGAATGAAGTCGTAGTCGAAATATCGCAATTTTGTTAGTAGATTACGAAACCTGTCATAATTGATCATTATGAGTTCACTGATTAATCATTCTGACACGATTTTAATAGCAGAATAGGGCCCCAAGCTATATCTCATGAACCATGATAGCCAGTCAGTTGATATTTTTTACGAATTATATAATTCTGTTGCCACTACCTTGACACACCATGACAACGTCTCAACAGTATGACTTTGTAAGAAGCCTACAAAAGGACTTTACTTTAAAAATTCCCGGTCTTGTGCACGAACGATTCCATTCGAATATTAAAATAACATTTAAAAAAATACTATTTCCATAATTATTTGTTGTTATAGTTGTATGTAGGAGTGTAGTTTCAGGGACACCAAAACGATTATTTTCATAACATTTATTTAGAATATAATATTCGTTGAAATTCAGAAACCACAAAGACCTGTTTAACCTAAGAACAATGTACAAAAAGTTAAATGCTTCCGTACTGCGTTATAATCTGAAAGGAAAACTCCATTAATACGGAGATGTATTTCCTTAGCTCAGAAGTGGAATTAGTTTTGTGAAAATTATAAATTCGTATAATAAGCGTTGTTCTAGCATTTTTTCAGTTACTAACTGCCTCCCACAGTTATACCAGCATAAGATTTAATTCTTTAACATAATCTGGATAAATGCTATCTTAAATGTTAATTTTGGTTATCAACCTGTGTATCAAATTTCATCCAAATCTATTCATAAGCTTTTGCGTGAAAAAGTAACAAACTTTCATCTATCCATACCTTTATAGCGGTACTTATACAACAACGTTTTACAAACGCCACAAACAAACAACGCGTCATACTGACGTCACACGAATTCTACATCTCGCAAGCGGAGTTTCCCGTGCAACTAGCATATATACAACTTTGGAATTTTAACCGTGGGGCAAGCGCCCGCCAGACTGAACACCTGTCTGGTCGGATGATCCTCCCTTTTATATGAAGGATGAATGAACTCTACCCCTGTTGCTCATTAACCTCCATACCTTTATACGGATACATCCCTTTTTTATATATATAAATAATTATAAACTAGCGCTTGACCGCAATCCCGTCTGGTAGTTTGCATTTATAATATTAACTAGGATTATATATTGTAGCAAAAAAAAGTATACTTTACTCTCTTTATTCGAAACTTTGTAATATCAAGTAATTAATCAACCACAGACAAGTTTAAAAAAAAGCCTACCTAGTTAAAAATGTTTTGGGAAAACTAATTAGTATCGGATAATGTAACCCTTATCTTACGTTATGAAGCAGCAGATCCGTGTTACGAAGAAAAATCAATTAATTATGAGTCCATAATTATCCAAAAGCAAATTAACCAAAAACAAATTTTTGTCCGTGTCAATTTTTTTTTCAAAATTCTTTATTTATAGCAAAATTTGTTGAACGAAAAATGCTATGATTTAATTGATAGGTTGATCATTAAACATTAAAGTTAGATTTTTCGTAAATTAAATAAAAAACGTTTCCCAAGATTGATTAATTATTAAAAACTCTTTCTGTACATCAATCGTCTTAAGAAATATGGAAGAAACAGATAAAATCTTTTCAAAAAAATTAAACAATTACGATACTAAGTACAGTCCCTCATTCGTAATACACACACATCACATCTCAACAAAAACACATACCTACACATATTAATACTCCTCACTTAGTATAAGTCTACAATAATAAGCCTACATGTATTTGTATTTTATCATCATCATCATCATCTCAGCGTTAATCCCAGTCGCATCCGCAGCTTTTTCAGCTTTGGAGTCTGGGGTCCGCTTTACCAGTCTAACTGCTGATATTGGCTAAACTTCGACATTTTCCGTATAGCGACTGCTGTCTGACCTCCACAACCCGAAGGCGATATCGAAGCATTGCAGTTAGACCAACGGTTAGACTTTTGAGGGCTCCAACAACCCGTAACGACTGCCACTAGATGTTCGTATGGCAACCGGGACCAACGGCTTAACGTGATTTCCGAGGCACGACCAGACCAGTGCAAATATTCATATTCATGCATACAAATATTTGCACTGTGCGGGGATCAAACCCGCGCCTCCTTACGCAACGGCCACGTTCGCTACCGCTACGCCACGGAGGCTGTCATATGTATTTGTATTTTATATTCTCAAGTAATCTATAGAATTTTTTGTACTCCTTCTGTGGATGGGTTCCTGGGTTGGCGAATCTTAATAAGTACGTTACTCTATGCTAGCAAATCTTCGTGTTCGCCGGCATGTCTGGTGAAGCCATACGGAGGACGGATTCAGGAGCATTTGTGTCGCGATGTATACCGGGTACGATGCGCCAAATGTTGTTGTGTCGGGAGTTTGGTCGTGGAGCGTCTCCAGATCAAACTCCCTCTGGCGCAGCATCGATGGTCATGTTGTTGGGCTTAACATTGTATCATCATGCTCCATTGCAGTCTTCTTTCCTATTCACTCAGTTTTTTGAGTGAATAGACTCTTAATAAACTAGCGCGCTTTACCATCAACGAATTACGGTCAAACGCTGGTTTATAATTATAAAAAAAAACTAGGACTCCAGGTTCAATTCCTTTCTTACTCTTTATCATCATTTTCCTAAATTTGAAAAAACAACACTTTTTTCAAATAAAAATATTATGCAGATCTTTCATTCGCCCGAAAAAACAATCTGACAGTGTTTGTATGGAGGAACAGTTGAAAATTCTAAATTATTCCTCCTATATAATTATCTAGCGTTGGAAAAATAACATTTAACGCTGCAGTGAGTGCGTCGTAAGAAATCATGATTCAGTATTTATTAATTAAAATATCTCTCCTCGAATTAAATAAAATGAACATAATACATTTTCAGTCTTTCTTATTCGAGATCAAAGAGCCACGCCTCATTATCGGATAATTTTGAAACAGCAGGATTCCTTACGTCTATCTGTCTTGATCTGACACAAGGTTTTGTTCCTCAAAGTTATCCTGCTCATAATGAGGGGCCTCATTTAAATTATCGGCCTCATATTCGTAGTGGGACTGATGATCTTGCTTTTCGAGACAGTCTAGGACCTTAATTACGTAATGAAGTATTAAAATCAATTGGAATAATTTTGAAGCATATTCCTAATCCATCTCCATATGTTCGAATTATGTGTCTACTCAACAACATGAATACCGCAGTTAATGTTGTTGAACTGTCAAAATGAAAACAATCGCTACTGATAATGTGTTCTCCACTGCCCTCTCACTCCAGATCCACTGCTGAACAAAGGCTTACCCCAAGGCTTTCATTACATGGGGGGTTGCCATAATCCCCACGCTTAGCAGGCGAGTTGGAGATCGCAGTAGTTTGATATTCCACAGAAATAGCGCCGCTGTCTGCTTCCTTGATGAGAGATCTCTTATTCGCCTCTTACAACACCCACGGGAGGATAAGGGGTGGTACTATTCTAAGCCCGGTACCACACGGGGCACCACCAACTGTTTATTCAAGCCCACATTAAATAAAATAAGTACCGTTTCTCATTATTTACTACGATATTACCTTAATAAAGCCATACATAGTTGTACATTACCTTACTGCCTAGGTACGTAATTATTCACACGGATTACTTATGTAGAACGTCGAGAGTTAACGCCCTCTCCTTACTCAATCACACGGCGGCAATGCGGGACTACAACCTGCTTAGGGGGGTACCCCACTTTAAGTACATGGAGTCCCGGTGTACACACTTGAATGGTTTATGAATAATTTCATTATATACTACCATTTTGGATTACATGTCTAAACCACTCTACCACAGCAGGGTTAATTTAAAACAATCAATGTCGGTTTAACAGACTATAAAAAAGGTTTAAATGTCTAATATTTATTCGAAATTGAGTGTACAGTTGACATATACCTAATAGAAAAAAAAAACGGTTGTATGTAAAGTCGTTTCACGTGACAACATCAAAAGAAAATACTAATGGAATGGTTGCATTTTTCAAACTTTTGTCGTCGCAATTTTCGTTGCTATTAACAATTGACACCACATTCACTTTTCACTGCACTTCATACTTGACGAAAAAATGTAAATGTATTATTGTATAGCAGTAGGCTGTCCACGCGGACGCATTGCTCACTCAAGTAGGAGAGAAATACTTATATTATATACTTTTAGCGACTTAATAAACGACAGAGGCCAATTTTTTTTTTTATAAGTTATAAACTAGCGCTTGACCGCAATCCCGCCTGATGGTAAGCAGTGATGCGATCATTGATGGTAAAGCGCGCTAGTTTATTAAGAACCTATTCACTCTAGCCTTGAAGACACTCAAATTGTAATGAGACGGAAACACCGTCGCCGGCAAATTGTTCCAGTCCCTCGATGTACGCGGTATAAAAGAGGAAGCGAAGCGCTTCGTCCGGGTCGCAGTGGTATCAACAACGTAAGGGTGGAAACTCGCCGTACGACGGGTCGTCCGATGGTGGAACGGTGATGGGGGAATTAAATCATGCAATTCCCTTGCACACTCACCAGAATGCACCCTATAGA
Source organism: Sesamia nonagrioides (assembly GCA_017933935.1). Lineage (NCBI taxonomy): Eukaryota > Metazoa > Arthropoda > Insecta > Lepidoptera > Noctuidae > Sesamia > Sesamia nonagrioides. The sequence goes on along the minus strand of JADWQK010001857.1, from coordinate 69,309 downwards.
AGACCGAAAGGCTGGCTACTCTACGCCTGTGCTCCAGGCTTTGGAGACCGTTTCGAGTTAAGTCTGGGTCGCAAATCAGCCTCTTCGCATACCTCTCCACTGAATCCAAAGTATCCAGGTGACATTTCGCAGCACCAGCCCAAATGTGGCTGCAGTACTCCACACACGAGCGGACCTGTGCTTTGTACAACATTAGAAGCTGCCCCGGTGCTGTCTAAACTCAAGATTTGCCGACAAAGCGCAGCATAAATAGGTGTTAAACATATAGATCTTGTTAGAAACACCACGCTGCGCTCCATAACTCAAATAGTAGATGTTGGAGAAAAAACAGCCAGGCTGAATTGAGAGTGGACTGAACACGTGTCGCAAATTCACCACAAGAGATGGGCAAAGGCCTCACTGGATATCTGAGGGAGGTCATCGTAGTCGCAGTAGACCACGGGAGGCTTGGGAGAAAAACGGGGAGGCCTTTGCCCAGCAGTGGGACACCAAATGACACTAAATGATTGAGAAGATTGAGCTCACACATTAAAAATGGCGTCAACATTACAATCAAGTCGCTACGTAAGTGCGTATTAGCTGTGTTATGCAAAGCAGGAACGGGACAATTAAAATGTTCGGTGGTAACGCCTTGGCTTCAAGACGGCGAATTTCGGTAATTTTGTTGTGACGTCAGTTGTCCACAAAACTGGTCACCTTCATATTTCTTTAACAGTTGTCAAGACATGGTAATTGATATGATGAGTTGTGGCTGTATCTCCTCTTGACAACAGGGAGTTGGCCCGCGTGGACAGTACTGATTTCTCCGAAATTAAAGCCCTAATATACGATGCTGTATTTTGTGTACAAGTAATTTACTTTCGGAAAAATAAGTAGGTACTGTTAAGATGGAAACCAAAAGGCGTACCCTAATTTAATCAACGTACAAGCCAAACAATTTCAAGCAGTCATACAGGTAGGCACAATTGCTCTGAAACACTTACCGTTGTCATGACAACTAATGTACTCAGACAGAATAATTTCGAATCCGAGTGTTTTCTTTTATTTGTGCTGACATTATAAAAGTTTACTCAAGCAGACGAGCAGTTCAAGTACCATTTACAATAAAGTAAAGATGTTACGTGAAGGGCAATGAAAGCATGTTATATAAAATATTATTTGAAGTCAGTTTGTGGGCACTGCCTTTGTAGTGGTCGGTTATGGAGAAATACCACAATAAAAATTAGCGAGGTTTATTAGTTGCGGTTGGTTTATGTTGGTTTATGGTTTTCTTCGGTCGGTTAATTAGAACTGACTAAGGCGGCGTCCTAATTGGGAGTGATCATACGATGGCGCGATGCGTTTTTCATCTCACGATCAAAATGATCGTGCGATGACCTAATAGGTGTCCTAATAGATCGCGCGATGTCCATCGTGTGATGCCGTCGCTCGATGACTGGCGTCGAGCTCACGCCACTTTAATGATTGATCGCACGATTAAACACATCGTACGATCGTTATTAAACATTTCATATGCTCGCACGATTAGTTGCGAGGTTCAAATAGGACACTCTGATGAAATTTGTACGTTTGAACTCATCGCACGACGAGAACGCATCGTGTCATCCTGCGATCTACACCAATTAAGACAACGCCTAACTGACTCGGCAAAAGTATCTCTTTGTTTATGGTGATAGATCGAAATAGAACGGTTTCCTGAAAAACAGTCTGGGTCCAGATTGTTTCATGAGATTCTAGAAGGTTACATCCGAGGCTAGAATGTTTAATCGGAATCTAGAATTTTCCAGGCGGTTCTGGAACGTTCTCGTCACATAGTCGAGTAAGAACTTGATGGCTTACTGCAACTTTCCTTAGTTGCGTATTCTTATAAAAGTTTCCTCCGATCCTCGCTGTTATTCGTGGATGTTTGATAGTCACTTCAGATCATCTGAAGCCCGAAAATCTGACAACCAGGCATGCCAAGAGGACCTGATGACCCAGTAACTGGGTTGTGGAAACCAGATACTGATGCTCAACTGACTGTTAGACTAAAAGCTGACGCCAACATAGTTGTTTGATTTTGATTTTTTGATTTTGATTTTGACTGCAATCCCTCCGGATGGTAAGCAGTGATGCAATCGTTGATGGTAATCGCGCTAGTTTATTAAGAGCCTATTCACTCAAAAAAACTGAGTGAAGAGGAAAGAAGACGGCAGTTGAGCGAGGTGATGCAATGTTAAACTCAACAACACGACTAACGATGCTGCGCCAAAGGGAGATTGATCTGGAGACCCTCCAGGACCAAACTCTGGACACAATAGCATTTGGCGCATCGTACCGGGCACACATCGCAACACAACTGCTCAGACCCACCCTTCGCATTCGTGGCTGCTACTTGTATTTGGGATTTAAAATACCGGACACTAGATGTGTGTTTTAGATGCATGATCAACAAGGTGTAAAGTTCACTCAAGGGAGGATCCTCCAACCAAACGGGTTTAGTGTCTGGCGGGCACTTACCCATAGGTTGAAGTTCCAAAGTCAATATATGCTAGGTACACGATGAACTCTGCTTTCGTGATGCAGCATCTATTTAATCAAGCATCAGTATGACGTATTGTTCGCATTTAGCGTTTGTAGATCCCGCTACAACATCAACACAAAATCACGAAAAAAAAAATCAGTTTATAGGGAAATCGTATTCAGCTTCTTAAGTTCAATAAAAAGTTGATTTTTCTGTAATGATGTGCTTAGAATACTTGTTATAAAAATATTACTTCTGGCATTTTCAATCTCAAATAGCAGCCATGGCTTGATTGCCGACTTTCACTGTTATAATAGAAAATGCTCAAGATATTAATTCCCAAAGGAAATAGTACCTTTTTGCCTTTTTTGGCAGGTGTGTGGCAGTGGCAAGAGTCTCTTGAGGCAGGTATCGAGGATGACTGTACTTCCTTCAAAACGTGCCCAGAAATATGTAATGTACATATGTAAGACGCCGTGTGTGTGTGTGTGGCGCTATTACTGTATTTTTTTTTGACATGATGTTTTTTTATAGTCTTTTCTTTTGTTTACCTTTTATCTATCTTTATATATATAATTCTGCTGTACGTGTGTATGTCATTGAACTCCTCCTAAACGGCTTGACCGATTTTAATGACTTTTTCTGTATGCGTTTGAGTGGCGACCTGGATGGTTTAGATTCACAAATCAGCCCGGCAGATGGCGCTGATCGCTTGAAGAAGCATGTGATCTCGGAAACGGCCCTAACGATTTCGCTGAAATTTAATATGTGGGGGTTTTCGGGGACGAGAAATCGATCTAGCTCAGTCTTATGTCTGGAGAAGCGCATGTTTTCGAGTTTTCTCTTTCGCAATATTTCAAGCATAATATGGGCGTTAAATTCGCACAGCTCGACATAGCGCCTGTGGCGTAGTGGATAGTAGTATGGTCTACTCGGGATGGCTGGTGTTCCTTGGTTCAAACCCGGGCAATCACAAGTTTTTTTTTTGTTTTAGACAAGTTTATAGTTTTTTTTTTTTAATTTTTATAGTTACTTAAAAAGGAGATTGTACATAAGAACTAAAAGAAAAAAAAATAGAAATAAATATTTAAGATTTTTTATTTAACTTAAAGAGACTGAAACAAGAGCTCTAGGGGTAGAGAGAGGTGTGATGTGATATCTTTGTAACTAATGTATATGTAATGGGTATATTCCTAAATCTGCTGTACGTGTGTACGTCACTGAATTCCTCCTAAAGGGCTGGTCCGATTTGAATGAAGTCTATGTATATAAATGAAAGTCGTGTTAGTTACTCTATTTATAACTCAAGAACCGCTTAACCAGTATGGCTCAAAATTGTTAGGAAGGTAGATAAGAACTGAGAGAAGGACATATCACATAGGATACTTTTTATCCCGTTCCCGTTGTTCCCGTCGTTCCCGTGTGACGTGACATAAGACATGGTATAACAAAACGCAACTGACATGGAATAACAAAACAACTCAGTCAAAATATAAGTTAGCGGTTCATTTGTTAAAAATGGTACAAACAAACTGCTGCACTACCCAGCATATTAAAAAAAAAGTCTTAACGGTTTAATGTTGATGCATCCCTTTAAAGCAAGGAATATAAATACTCCCTGTCGGTTTAATTGTTTTAATAAAAGCCCCAAAGCAAACTTCAACTTCAAAATGTCTATTATTTTATTGCTGTGCCATTTACCACTTCACTACATGCTATAAAACAAAGTTACTTTCTCTTTCCCTATGTCCCTTTGTATGATTAAATCTTTAAAACTGCGAAACAGATTTTGATGAGGTTTCTTTTAATAGATAGAGTAATTAAAAAGAAGCGTTTATATGTATAATAACATTCATTAAATTGTGGAGAAACACTTTACCTCGCCCACATGTGGAAGTGACGAGAGGAGGCATAACTCTGTTGCCGCGAAAAATCGCAGTACAGCGGACAGAACTCCGGCGGGATCTCATGGCGACATGGAAAGTGTGATTGTCGCAACCACCAGCACTGAGCACGCCACAACAGCGGCGGTAAGTCCTCTCTTTGAGGAGTAGCTAGAGAGGCGCCACGGCGTCCTCACCTTCCGACTTACGTAAGTCCTCACCAGACACGGCTGATTCAGGAGGTTCCTGTTCCTTATAAGGCGGGAGGAAACGCCAGGGTGACCACTGTGTGCATCGCCCTGAGGACACGGTGGAGCAAATGGTGGAGGTTTGCCCGGCTTGGGTAGAGCACAGCCGTGTCCTCGTGGCGGCGATCGGCGGCGATCGGCGGCGATCTCTCGCGTCCGATCCTGGTCCGGGCCATAGTTCAGAGCAAGAGTGCATGGCAAGCTTTCAACTCCTTCCGTGAAGCAGTGATGCTGGCAAAGGAGGAGGTGGAGCGCGTGAGGGAGCGGAAATCCCACTACCCTCACGCCTCAAACCGCCACAGGAAGCGCCCTGGTCAGGAGGCAACATCGGACTCCCGACTACCGTAGGCGCGGGCTTGCGGGCGGCGAGCGATAGGCAGCTAGCCTCCTGGTAAGAACCAGGCCCGAGTTGACGTTGCGTTGTGTTTCACACGCGCCTCAAAGAGATGTCAGCACACCTTGACGGGGTCCACGAGGACTGGTCCACAGGGTTTCGGATTGGTTAAAAAAGAAACCATGGCACTGGCCGTTGCACAGGCAAGTGAAGGAACACGGGTGGGTTTTAGTCAATAAAAGTCTGACACGCCCTTCCGCTCCGTCCAGAGCGGGAGAGGTCATTTGATAATTTCCCATACATAACAAAAAAAAAAAGAACTGAAGAAGACCAAGAAATTGCACTTGAAGAGCGCAGCCTTAGTATGGCTCGACTTCGTGCTTCTCACTCACTAGAGCAAAGGGAGGCAGCCCGTGTAAAGGCTCGGTTGGCAATGCGAAATCGTCGAGCAAACCTCAGATATCAAGCGCTAGATAATTTACGAAGCACAAGAAGAAATTCATCAAATACTGATTTGAATCGGGCAGCGTTTCTATACGCATATAATATAGCGCAATGGCGTTCGCATTGGACCAATGGATGTTGTTTGCGAGTATTGTAGCACATTAAAGATTTCCGGAGAACCGCCAAGATTGTGCTCCCAAATAAAGAGTCATTGAATAATAATATTTATTTATTTAAAATGATCCTAATTTAAAAAGTAGTCATGTGATATTGCCTTTAAGGCGGAACGAAGTTCGCCGGGTCAGCTAGTACTAATATATAAAGCTGAAGAGTTTGTTTGAACGCGCTAATCTCAGGAACTACTGGTCCGATTTGAAAAATTATTTTTGCGTTGGATAGCCCATTAACCCAGGAAGGCTTTAGGCAGAAAGCAGCCAGCCTTTTGGTGTTCTATAGAATGCATTTTGGAGAATGTGCGAAGGAATTGCATGACTTAATTCCCCCATCTCCGTTCCATCATTGGACGACCCTGTTTCCACCCTTAAGTTGTTAACACCACTACGATCCGGACGAAGTATTTCGCCTCGTCTTCTATTCCGCATACATCGAGGGACTAGAACAAATTGCCAGTGGAGGTGTTTCCATCTGACTACAATTTAAGTGTTTTCAAGGCTCTGGGTTGCGGGTTGGTTAAAAAAGAAACCGTGGCCCTGGCCGTCGTACAGGCAAGTGAATAAACACGGGTGGATTTTAGTCAGTAAAAGTCTGACACGCCCTTCTGCTCCGCCCAGAGTGGGTAAAGTCATTTGATGATTTGCCATCCCAACAAAAAAATAAGAATGAAAAATTCCAGAGTGAATAGGCTCTTAATAAACTAGCGCGCTTTACCATCAACGATTGCATTACTATTTACGGGATTGCGGTCAAGCACTAGTTAATAATTGTAAAAAAAAATATGTTCGAGTTTTATATCAAATCAAATCAAATCATTTATTTCAAATAAACCAGTTACAGGCACTTTTGAATTGTCAGAAGGTCGGTCAGTCAATAAGATGAAGCTAGTCGCCCATTCGAAAGAGTAGGTACCTATGGAGAAGAACGGGCAAGAAACTCCATGGACACTCTTTTAAATTTTTAAGCTATTGTTACAAATATTTGATTACATCATTCATGTTGAAATCAACCGCGTGAGAACGATGCAGAAATATATTGTACGCTGAGAGCGTCCATTGGAAAACATACAAAAATCAATTCAGAAATTAAAATACGCCGTGGCAGCTAAGAGATGACCTGTACCCTCCGACGGCGTCCGTTCACGAACATGACGTATGGATCGGCATCATTCAGCTCAACCATATCGAAGGGAACCCAATGACCCAAAACACACGCCACCATCAGCGAGACATTTGAGTGAGCATGACATACTCTCAACAGCCAGAGCACAATTAAGTCAATAAAAAAGACTAACCCAACAAATTAATGCCTTACAGCACATTCGTACATTGTGCTCACACGTTTGCCATGCAATTATACAATACTAAGAAATTGAATCTACACAATGCTAAGATAGTTTTGTCCAAGGTTCAGCAGCTCCAACAGTGTTCCCGAATCTGTGGAAAGTTTAGCTCCTGTGCAGCTGTACAAGTGCCGAACACCTCTGTCAGCGATACAATTCCGTAACGTACAATATGCTTAGCTACATAGTGTGAATAAATAACATAAACAATTACATATTAAAACTACAAGAGGAAAAATCAAAGAACAATCATTGTATAGAAATCGGACGCAGCTCAAGCCCAAGCCTTTTTGTCCTCAATATAATCCTTCACACTATAAAATATAGAGTATAGTATCGTATAGTATAGAGTATAGTATAGTTAACTAGACAGTTCTTCGGCTTTATTTAGCTCTACCGATCGATTCTGTAACAATTTTACTTTTTTGTTATGATTGAGACTGTGAAAGTTTTTAAAACTACAAGAATTAACCCCCTTTTTTTCTTTTTTTGTTTTGACGCTGTGGTAATGCCTTTAGGCACCATACCCCGAAGGGCGTGTGTGGGACTCGCCCAGCCGAAGCCGGAAATACCCACTAAACCCACAGCGGCACAACGACATCGCCTGAGTGGTGGGGTCATGGGAAATCGGCACAGCCTGAACAACCAATCCCCCGCCGGCGATTCCCACCAAAAGGCGGGCCCACAATGGTCCCCCCATAAGGAGGGACCGGACTGGGTACGTCATCTAGTGCGAGAAGACGCAGCAGCCAAGGGTTTTTTAGCGAGGTGTCCTTTCTCTTAGCCCTACTCGTTTGCCCGAAAGCAAACGGGGCCCCCAGCTCCTCTCAGTGAGGAGACCGGGATGCCCGCCGGTGACCCGGAGTTCGGTTCACGTCAGTCACCTGAAGTGGTGGCCGACCCGCCGCACGTGTGCCCCCGCCGAAGCGGTCCCCACTTCTGGTTTTGGTCCGCGCCGGTAAACCGGTAACCCCCATACCTGGGGGCCCTTCCCCTATCCGCCACCTGGGGATGCGTCCGATGGCAGGCCAGAAACTGTGCACGGAGAGAATTAACCCCCTGGTATCAATAACGCAACGTGCTGCGTAACTACACACACACTACAAAGCACAGGCGTAGAGTAGCCAGCCTTTCGGTGTTCTATAGGATGCATTTCGGGGAGTGTGCGAGGGAATTGCATGATTTAATTCCCCCATCTCCGTTCCACCAGCGGACGACCCGTCGTACGGCTAGTTTCCACCCTTACGTTGTTAACACCACTACGATCCGGACTAAGCGTTTCGCCTCCTCCTTTATACCGCGTACATCGAGGGACTGGAACAATTTGCCAGCGGCGGTGTTTCCGTCGGACTACAATTTGAGTGTCTTCAAGGCCAGAGTGAATAGGCTCTTAATAAACTAGTGCGCTTTACCATCAACGATTGCGTCACTGCTTACCATCAGGCAGGATTGCGGTCAAGCGCTGGTTTGTAATATGTAAAAAAAAAAAAAAAAAATTTCACTGCAACTTTTTCTACATGAAGTTATACACGGCACAATCAACGGTAGATAGTAAAAGTTACAGCAAACATGGTTCAATACAGCACTCGTTAGTGTTTGCGATCCATTGGAAGCGTTATTCGGGGCTAGACATTCATTAGTTGATGAAATCAATCAAGCTATGAAAGTAGATAGATAGTAACTGCTATGATTCGTTTCATGAGGTTGCATTGTATGAGGGACAATGTGGTTCGAATAGAAATCACATTTTGAGTATTTCCTGTTTGTAAATGACTACACAGCATCATCTGCTAGCCTTTTCCTAACTTTGTTATGATCGGCTACCAGTCTAGCCGTATGTAAGAGCAAGGAATTTATTTGAAGCAACTGACCATCTCTCCTTAGATTTCTTTGTTCGATAGGAAGATAGGAAGACCACAGCACAGGTAAATACATAATCAGCCTATAACGTTCTCACTATAAGGACACATAACTGTTCTCGGTGAGAGGCAGTGGGCCGTAATCTACCACGCGGGTCCAGTTATTACAACGTTATTTTTTGTAGATGCGTAATCCAAAACACGTGTCTAATATTTTAAAGTAAAGAATCTATGTAGAAAACTTTCAAAAAGATATCATGAAATACCACCAAGTTAGGAGTTTGTTATCCTACTTGGCTGTCCCAACAAAAATATGGTCCACGTCCTGCTCGGGCGGGCGAACGGAGCTTTGACTTCTGGCGTGGGCTGTTGCGCGAGCGCAGAGTAGATACTATGATGTACCGTGCGCGCTCGGTAACCACACTGCAACAATTTCTAAATGTACATATTTGGGAAAAAATATAACATGGTGTAAAACTGATTGGAATCGATTCAGTTGCTTATTCTGAACAAACTATATTCAGGTTCCGCATAAACAAAAAATAAACGTACATACGTTGGGTGGTGCATGTCACATGTCTTCAAAGTTTTGCAGGACATGCCGGTTTTCCTTGGCCGTTTTAAGAGCAGCGGGGATGAAATAATTTACACAAAGTAAAGCGCCTGATGGGGCTCAAGCCTACTCCAACTTGTTAATTGCGGCCTATACGAACATCTAATGGCAGTCGTTACGGGTTGTTGGAGCCCTCAAAAGTTCAACAATCGGTCTAGCTGCAATGCTTCGATATCGCCTTCGGGTTGTGGAGATCAAACGGCAGTCGCTTCATGGAAAATATCAGGTTTAGCCAAATTCAGCAGTTAGGCCGGTAAAGCGGACCCTAGACTCCAAAGTTGAGATAGCTTCGGATGCGACTGGGATTAACTCGGATGAGATGATGATGATGATGATGACTACCTACTAGGCCATCGCTGATCTCCTGAAAGACTACAATTAGGTGCAAATTCAAAAGACGCCAATATTTACGACGCTAAGAACATGCCATTGGACTTTTAGTCACTCTAATGTCAGCTTTATTGTCATATGAATTCAGTACACTAAAGATCGTAAAAGGCCAGATAAATATACATTTTATTGAAGCTTCAAAAGCAATGTTGGTTTCGGTCGGTTTCCTCGGTCGCAGTTTCATAAAGGGACGGATTTAGTTGTGTGGTAAAAGTTTAATATACGAAATAATAATGTCGTGGTGGCCTAGTGGTTAAAACACCAGCCTCTCAAGTATGAGTGCGCGGGTTCGATTCCAGGTCAGGCAAGTACCAATGTAACTTTTCTAAAGTTATATGTACTTTTTAAGTATATCTTGGACACCAATGACTGAAGGTGAAGGAAAGCATCTTGAGGAAACCTGGACTTTATAAGTCTGAAATCGTAAACCCGCATTGAGCAAGCGTGGTGATTACGCTCAATCCTTCTCTGTATGAGAGGAGACCTGTGCCCAGCAGTGGGACGATAAAAAGGTTGATGATGATGAAATAATAATATGTACTGTTGTTATTATCATTGAAAATATTGACTATTACTTACATACATAACCATATGGCTAACCTGCAAAACACATTCGCAACTTCAATCGATTTCGTATCAATTAAATTGGGTTAATTGACAGGTTTTTTTTTTATAAATTATAAACTAGTGCTTGACTGCAATCCCGCCTGATGGTAAGCAGTGATGCGATCGTTGATGGTAAAGCGCGCTAGTTTGTTAAGAGCCTACTCACTCTAGCCTTGAAGACACTGAAATTGTAGTGTGACGGAAACACCGCCGCCGGAACATTGTTCCAGTCCCTCGATATACGCGGTATAAAAGAGTCGCCGTACGACGGGTCGTCCAATGGTGGAACGGGGGAATTAAATCATGCAATTCCCTTGCACATTCACCAGAATGCATCCTTTAGAAGACCTAAAGGCTGGCTACTCTATGCCTGTGCTCCAGGCTGTGGAGACCGTTTCGAGTTAAATCCAGATCGCCAATCAGCCTCTTAGCACGCCTCTCCACTGAATCCAAAGTAGCCAGGTGACATTTCGCAGCACCAGCCCTAATTTGGTTGCAGTACTCCACAAACGAGCGGACCTGTGCTATGTACAATATTAGAAGCTGCCTTGATGTGAAGTACCGCCGGGCCTTTATTTTCATTAGACGGATTCAAATATTTTGAACCATTAGGGTTTTTTCCAGAAACAGAATTGTGGAAGTTTGATATAGTCGTTCTCCTCTGCCGCATCCAGTTAGACCGTAAGCCAAATGTAACATAGATGGAATAAGGCATGGTAGATGACAACGATGGGTTTGTTTGTTGCAAGCCGGTCCTCTAAAACAGTGAGCTCAGACGCAGTAGGTGACGGGCAGAATTGGATAGGTTTCTTCAAAACTGGATAGAGAGCGTGTGGAACCTCAAGGATTTAGGAGGGTTGCCCAGAAGTGGAACAACAAAGAAAAATAGTAAATAAATGCAATCAAAAACATAGGCTAAGTGGTTAATGTTTTGTAGATTGTTGCAATATCGAAGATTAATGCTTTGGTAGTTAACAATGTCTTACAAGCAGGAGCATCTTGAACTTCTACTTATATATGAGCTTATGAAACGACTCTATTCTAGATTGAAATGCATTTCATCTCTGTTATAATACCATAAAACTTGATAGCGCCATTATAATATAAAATAGCTTAAATCGCTATAAAATACCTAATAGCATTTTTATTCTTAAAATTCCAATATTCATTCGTCTCCTGTGTCAAAGTTCAGTCATCCATGAAACTCGTCGATCAAGAAGCAGGTAATGTTTCTCGGAATATTCTCGATCCTTTTTCGACCCTAAATATAAGGTAAAGGTCAAATTTTTAAAGTAGCTGTTTAGATTTAGGTACCTAGGTATCATTTACTAGCCTATAGTGTTCACAAAGTTGGGGCAATGACCTTTACATGATACCACTATGCAATCAAAAAAAACAAAAAAAAAACTGAGTGAATAGGAAGGAAGACGGCAGTTGAGCGAGGTGATGCAATGTCAAGCCCAAGAACACGACCAACGACGCTGCGCCAGAAGGAGATTGATCTGAAGACCCTCCACAACCAAACTTCCGACACAACAACATCATCTTACCCGGCAGACATCGCAACACAACTGCTCAGAAACGTCCTCCGTAAGGCATCACCAGACATCATTCAGAAACACGACGAATCACTTGGCGGCAAGACTGTGTCTGGTGGGTGGTAACTTCTGCCGTCAGGCGATGTTATGGCCTAATTAGTTGAAAGTGCAAAATAATAACAAATAAGTACACAAAACAAAATAAGCAACGCAGAACTAATGTTTCATATAAAAATCTAGACTATAGTCCTAGCGTACAAATATTTTTTCTTTGTTAATATTAGTAATACTAGTATAGATATACATTTATACAACGTTATTTTTTGTTTATGGGAAACCTGAATATAGTTTGTTCAGAATAAGCAACTGAATCGATTCTAATTAGTTTTACACCATGTTATATTTTTTTCCCATATACATTTAGAGTGAGACCGCCTAGTGGTTACCGAGCGCTTACGTTAGATCACAGCTGACGCACGAGGTCAACGCACGCGCTAGCCCGCCCGTACGGACCTTTGACCATATTTTTGTTGGGACAACCAAGAAGAATAGTAAGCTCATAACTTGGTGGTTTTTGATAATATCTTTGTGAAATTTTGTACATAGATTCTTTACTTAAAACTACTGGACACGTACTGGACAAGTCGTGGTGGCCTAGCAAGTCGTGGTGGCCTAGTGGTTAAAACACCAGCCTCTCAAGTATGAGTGCGCGGGTTCGATTCCAGGTCAGGCAAATACCAATGTAACTTTTCTAAAGTACTTTCTAAGTATATCTTGGACACCAATGACTGAAGGTGAAGGAAAACATCTTGAGGAAACCTGGACTTTACGTCTGAAATCGCAAACCCGCATTGAGCAAGCGTGGTGATTACGCTCAATCCTCCTATGTATTAGAGGAGACCTGTGCCCAGCAGTGGGAAGATAAAAAGGTTGATGATGATGATGACTGGACACGTGTTTCGGGTTTCGCATAAAAAAAATGTATATAGGCTATTTTAAAATAATATATGTACCTACCGAATGCCTGAAACTGGAAAACGACTATATGTATAAAGCAACATGAACTCCCTAAAACTGGCGCTTGCTGTGACCGTGTTAATGGGTTTTCCATACACATTAGTTATTATGACTCAGCGGATTTTCTCTAAGCCCGCCGCCAAGCTGAAGGCAAAGCAAATCTACCACCGTAAAGAGAATTTGATAATTTGTTACATGAAGCAGAGTTTGTAGTAACTGCGATGAAATATTAATGGAATACCCAATGTTGCCAAAACATTTTGTCCCGTTATAAATCAAATCAAATCAAAATGGTAAATGTTTATTTATGAGATTTTGGTACAAATGGATGTTATAATCTTAGTTTCGTTAATAATGGGGTATTTGACTAAACAAAAAACTAATTAGTCCGTCAGTCAGATTTCCAAAAAATACTAGACACGTATTTTTTCTTTTTCATATAAACAAAAAATGAAGACGACACAGCGCGTTGAAAACTCGTGTGACGTCACTGCACGTTACACTTTTTAGCGGCCAGTGACCACCAGCCACCACTCCTGATCTTTGATGCCTTTTATATTTGTAAATTTTTATTGATTTGATAAAACAAAAATATACGTATCCAATATTTTTCTATAATCTGAATTACGGACTAATTAGTTTTTTAGTCAAATACCCTATTCTTAAAAAAAAAAAAATAAATCTTAATTACTAGTTCATTCATCCATACTAATATTATAAATGTGAAAGTAACTCTGTCTGTCTGTCTCTCTGTCTCTCTGTCTGTCTGTCTGTCTGTTACGCTTTCCCTTAAACCTCTCAACCGATTTTGATGAAATTTGGCACAGACAATCTTTAAACCCTGAGAAAGAACATAGGCTACCTTTTATCCCGGAAAAATTTAATGTTCCCGAGGGAAATCTAAAAGCGCGATATAACGAACTCCACGCGGGCGAAGCCGCGGGCGGGAAGCTAGTAATTAAATAAATAAAATAGGAATTTATAATTGACACATTCAGAAAAATATTGGGTACGTATATTTTTATTGATTTGATAAAACAAAATATACGTATCCAATATTTTTCTATAATCTGAATTACGGACTAATAAGTTTTTTTAGTCAAATACCCTATTCTTAAAAAAAAAAAAAAAATCTTAATTACTAGTTCATTCATAATTAAATAAATAAAATAGGAATTTATAATTGACACCTAGTTAATAAAGATTTTTTTTCATAAATTATAAACTACTAGATTTCCGCCCGCGGCTTCGCCCGCTGAAATGATGATCATCTTCTTCTTTTTCAGTCTATAGAGGTCCACTGTTGGACAAAGCCGGAGGAGGGGGGGGGGGCTTTGTCCAACAACCCTCCAAAGCTTTCATTACATGTTACCATAATTCCCACGCTTGGCAGACGGGTTGGGTTATGATGATCATATTAATATTAAATTTAATTACAGCACAGAAAAGTCTATACTATGACATGTTACTATTTAATCTGTATAAAGCAGCGGCAGATCGCAAGTTCTCATTGCAATACTTTAGTCACTTTTAAAGACATCATAAAAGAGGATACAATTGGCAACCGAGAACTAAGTTTTGGCATTTTCTTAATTTTGTTCAATCCTCTAAATCTCTCTTGCTGTCCCTTCCTTCCATAAACAACATAACACATTTCAGCCTACGAACACGCATTTAAATCCTGGACTTAGTAGCCAATTCGTGAATGGTCTTTGACCTTTTTTATGGCCCATTATATTAAGCTGGCCTGTAAGGCACGCCCCATTGGTCCTAAAATATCCATGGTTTGTTAGATCCAGTGAAAGATAACCGTGGATAGGATTTTGAAAGCAATAATCTTTATAACGGCTAGCCTTTGTGAGGACTGTTTAGGAAGGCAGTATTTCTAGATAGACATAACGGCTTTGGTCTCAATAATTAAAGTCGTATATTGTGGACAGCCCTTACACTGAAAGTTTTGTTGAAACTACGATCTAGAGAATGAATAAAACAACATTGAGCTAACAGTGGCAGAGGTTGTTCTAAGAATTGTAGATACACGCATAATTATTATCTTAGAAGTTATTGGTAAGACTATTGTGAAAAACATCTACTTATATTCTACCCGTTTAGGTAGTTAAGTAAGATAAAAAAAAAAAAAAACACGTGACTTAAAATCAAAATCAAAAGTCATATATTCAAATTAGGCTGAGAATCAGCACTTTTTAAACGTCAATATTACATAAGACAGTCCGTAAGTCCATAAGTGGCGGAATTATTCCCCAATAGCACAACTGTCTGGTAATTTAAGGAAACACATGACTTTATATAGTAATTAATATAAGAAAACACAACATAAAATGAAATTATTTACCACATGCCAGCTAGCCACGCCAAAATACGCGCAAATAAATAAATATATATATATGTATATCTTTAAAATGTAAAGTGTAATGATAGCCCCAGGTATAAAGGGCTTAAGTTAACCGACTAAACGTAATACCAGTTCTAATCAGTTGTAATGCTACTCCGCACTTGTTGTTTCAATTTAGCAACGTTATAATTCATTAATAACGTTTGTAAATTGAAAGGTTCAACTATATACAACACTGGAGCTGTCTTTAATAGGGTCGCAGCGTAATGTTGAGCGACAGCCGTTTTGCATGGATGTGACGCATGTACCTCTATCCATTCTTGGTTTTTGTTTCTTTTTCGTTTGCGTCGAGTTTATCGTTAATATACTTTTAATAGAGTGTCTATGGAGTTTCTTGCACGTTCTTCTCCGTAGAGATCTACGCTTTGGGACGTGCAACTTAGCTTCACTTTTCTTGAACTGACCGACACGGACTATACAAAAGCACCAACGGATGGTTAATTCCAAATAAACAATAAACAATTTTGATTTTTAACCGACTTCAAAAAGGAGGAGGTTACTCAATTCGACCGTATATATGCTATTATTTTTTTTTTTATGTTTGTTCGCGCTTAACTTCGTCGTTTATGAACCGATTTTGATAATTATTTTTGTGTTGGATTGAAGACGTTCCCAAGGTGGTCCCATGATAAGGATATCAGGGTTTTATGGTGGAAGACCAGAGAAAACAAGGGGAACTTTCAAAAATTGCAGGGGCGACTTGTGTATTTCTTAGCATTTTCATTAAGTATTTTAAAGCACTACAATTTAGTAAAGGTCTGGAGTAGATCTGATGATGGAGCCGGGAGACAGTCGAAGGAACTCCTCAACAATTCACAGCAGCTACCTTGTGTTTGGGCTCGATTAATTTGTATTGATAAGAACTGTACACCTAGATGGGTTGTGACTGACATAAAAGCTCTGATGATGAAGACAAAGGCCAGTTCCGGAAACTCCTCAACAGTTTACAGTAGCTACTTTGTGGTTGGACTTAATTCATTTATATTGATGAGACCTTTGCACCCACTGGGTTAAAATAATGGTCTGCAGTAAATTTGATGATGAAGACATAGGCAGTTGAGGGAATACTTACCGGGTAAAAATTAAAGTAAACAAAATTACGTCGTTTCCCAACTATATTTGGGTCAGCTTCCAGTCTGACCGGATGCAGCTGAATACATAGTACTTTTAACAACTAAAAAGTGTAAAATAAAAACTTTTTTACAAAAAAACAACCGACTTCCAAAAACCACTACAAAGTGACAAATAACTAATTTCGGAAGTCGGTGTCAAAAACGAATATACAAAAACCAAAGACACCGACTTCCGAAATTAGTTATTTTTCACTTTGTGGTGGTTTTTGGAAGTCGGTTGTTTTTTTGTAAAAAAGTTTTTTGAATACATTTTTCTTTATATTAATCAGATATTAGGAATAATTGTTAGAAAGCACCGGAAGACGCAGCATGGGTAGGTCCCCGCAAAGGTGGACCGTTTACCATCACTCGCTAAAATATGACACCCCACGTCTGAGCATGGGCGGAATCGACATTGGCATGTCCAAAGAGGTCAAAATCCTGGGTGTCACCATCAACGACAAGTTGACGTTCAACACTCATGTCGCAAACGTATGGAAAAAGGCGATAGGAATCCATAACCTAACCAGGGCGGCGAAAACTAGCTGGGGTCTCCACCCAGAACTTGTAAGAACAATATACTTATGTGGCCACCGTGGAACCGATTATTCTGTACGCGGCCAGCGTATGGGCCCCGGCGGCTAATAAGCTGGGTGTTATAAAGAAGTTAGGAGTAGTCCAGCGCGGCATTGCACAAAAGATATGAAAGGCATATAAAACGGTGTCTCTAAACTCCGCGACGGTGTTGGCGGGCATACTGCCTCTCGATCTTCGCGTCCGCGAAGCGGCGTCACTATACAAAGCCAGGAGAGGAGTGCCTCAGCCGGCACTAGCCGACAGGAAGGTCGAGCAGACTGTTTCGGCAATGGAGGCACCGCACCCCGCGGAGCGCGCTTCGATAGAAGTGGTAAGCCTAGCAAACCAAGAGCAACTCGATGCACAGAACGAACTTGAGGTTCGTATCTTTACGGATGGGAGCAAGATCGGGGGCAAGGTAGGGGCGGCACTATCCATATGGAATGGTGATGCCGAAACCAAAGCCCGTAAACTGACCCTCCCAAACTACGCAACCGTCTATCAGGCTGAACTTCTGGCGATATGCGTCGCAACAAAGGAAATGTTAAAGCATAGCGCGCAAACGTTTGGAATCTTCAGCGACTCAATGGCGGCCCTCCAAACTATTCAAAACCACGACCGACACCACCCACTAGCAGTGGAAACAAGGCCGTCCAAAATAAAACCGTCACCTTGTTTTGGATCAAGGCTCATGTGGGACTAGCGGGTAACGAGAGGGCCGATAAATTAGCTAAGGTAGCTGCTGAAGGTTCCAAGCGTAAGCATGACTACGACTTGTGCCCGATGTCGTAAATCAGGCGCTGCATTCGTACAGAAACCCTCGACGAATGGGGAAGAAGATATAGTTATGCTGAAACAGCTACAGTGACTAAGCTGTTTTTCCCAGATGCGGTGGCGGCATACAGGGTGATAAGAAAGTGCAAAGTTGACAACATTGTCATTCAGATCATGACGGGTCACGGTGAGTTCTCAGCATACCTGAGCGTTTCAGGTGTAAGACGCTGGATCGCAGATGCACGAAGGGCTCCCCCCTTAGTGCATCTGCGATCCAGCGTCTGATGAAACAGTGCCACATATATTGTTCAGTTGTCCCGTCTTCGACAGAGAGAGACTGTAGATAGAACATGTACTCAACACAAAAATTGATACCAATAATGTGTGGCAAATAATTGCGAGTAGGAATAGAGAGACCTTCATCTTATTTACTGGCCGACCTTCTGACGATTCAAAAGTGCCTGTAACTGGTTTATTTGAAATAACTGCTTTGATTTGATTTGAATATTGCGTAAAAATTTGTACAAAAGTAATAAGAAGAAATAAAACTGTACGAGTAAGAACGTTTACACAAAATTACGGAAAATATTAGTGATAAGCATTAAAATTAGACTTTAGAATATTAATGTTAAGGTTAAAACTATAAATAAGAACCGTTTTGCCCAAATTTAATTTTAACAATATGTGTAAGGATAATGTCACAAATAGTAAAATCATAGTATTGTATATAAGGATAAATAATAGAAATAAGCTAGAGTAAATAGTTTCAAATATTATAATAAAGATATAGGATAAATAAAATTGGAGTAAAATCAAAACCGTTCACCGATGTCTCCGTAGAAACTAAGAACTCTGTAACAACATAAGTATAAATGGAAATGAAAACTTAAATAGATATGGTTATCTATAGATGTAAATTTAGAAACAATATTTTTTTTTAAACAATTATATATAAATAAGAGATTTAAAATATTGTTAATAGATAGAAGGCTAAAGCTAAATTGTAAATGTTCTCTTCTCGAAAATAAAACCTTATCTCCCTGTTTTACTTTAAGGAATGATAGTTTAAAAGAAGACAAGAAGATTTATAATGAATGGAAGAGAAAGGCAAAAAAGGCGGTAGCAGTTTCGAGGGCTAAGGCGCAGGAGAAGTTGTATGACTCACTGGACAGCCCTAGAGGCCAGAAGGAGCTCTACCGGATTACAAAAGCAAGAGAAAGGAGAACGAGAGATATAAGTAATATCAAATGTATGAAAGACGATGCTGGTAAGGTTCTGTCCAGGGATGACGAAATAAAAGAGCGATGGAAGGTTTATTTTGAAAAACTAATGAACGAAGAGAATAAATGGAGTGGCGTGCTCAAAGAGGTACAAGAGAATATGGGTTTGGTAAGAGGATGAAGTAAGAATAGCAGTTCAAGGTATGAAAAATGGAAAAGCTATGGGCCCAGATGATATACCAGTAGAAGTATGGAAATGTTTAAAAGGAGATGGATGTATGTGGCTGACTTTATTCTTCAATAAGTTGTTGCATGAAGGAGGGATCCCACAACAATGGTGCAATAGTTCACTAGTGCCCATCTTTAAGAATAAAGGTGATGTACAGGACTGTAACAACTATCGAGGGATAAAGCTCATGTCACATAGTATGAAGGTATGGGAGAAAGTAATTGAGAAAAGATTACGAGGGGAGAGTGAGATTACAGTTACAGTTTGGGTTTATGCCAGGTCGAGGAACAAAGCGAGAAGTACAGACGTGCACACAAGAACTTGCACATGGTGTTCAGTGATTTGGAGAAAGCGTATGATAGGGTACCTCGTGATGTGCTGTGGTGGGCCCTGAAAGAGAAAGGTTTGCCTGGGAAGTATGTAGAGTTAATTCGTGCTATGTACAGTCGATCTCCTACCTACGTCCGGTCGGCTGCTGATAATACCGACGAGTTCAGTGTGGCGGTAGGCTTGCACCAGGGATCGGCTTTAAGTCCGTGCCTCTTCCTGTTGATTATGGACGCTCTTACGTCGGACAACCAGGAGGAGACACCCTGGTGCATGCTGTTCGCCGATGACATTGTTCTCGTCGGTGAAGATGGACCTGAGATCCAGAGCAGATTGGAGAAATGGCAACAGAAGCTGGAGAATGTTGGCTTGAAAATCAGCAGAACCAAAACCGAATATATGTTCTGCGATTTCGGCGGTCTCTCCACTTCTGGAGCCATAGCGCTTGATGGCGCACTTCTCCCAATCTGCTCCGACTTTCGGTATCTCGGTTCACTCGTGCAAAGCGATGGCGAAATAGATCGGACGGTTAAGCACAGAATTAACACTGGGTGGATGAAATGGCGGCAGGTCACGGGAACAATCTGTGACTCCCGCATTCCCCTTAACCTTAAGGGGAAAATATATAAAACCATGATCCGACCTGCTGTCTTGTATGGATCAGAATGTTGGGCTACGAAAGGGATGAATGAAAGGCAATTGCATGCAGCCGAGACGAGAATGCTAAGAGGGATGTGTGATGTTACACGAATGGATAGAATAAGAAATGAGTACATAAGAGGAAGTCTGAAAGTGGCACCGGTAGCTGAAAAGTTGTGTGGAAATCGGTTGTCATGGTACGGGCATGTGTTACGGAGAAATGAGGAGAATGTCGTGAGGAGAGTTTTAATTATGAATGTTGATGGCTATAAGAGTAGGGGAAAACCAAAGAAACGATGGATGGAATGTGTGAAGGATGATATGGCTAAGAAGGGGGTGACTGCCGAGATGGCTTCTGATAGGAATGTATGGAAGAAAAAGGCATGTTGCGCCGACCCCAAATAAATTGGGATAAGGGCAGGAGAATGATGATCTCCCTGTTTTACTTTACCCCTAAAAACGAAGGAAATATTGAATATGGATCTATAAGAATACAGATAGACTAAAACAAAGATCTAAAAAAAAATAGAGTTATTAGAATAGTTAGAAGATTATAGTTGGGAACCCACCCATGTCAGCAATGAATGAGGATCAATGGAAGAAAGACCATGTACGAAGCATAAAAGTACGAGAGGAATAAGCGCAAGAACTGGAATGAATGGAAAACTGTAAAGATTAGGCTAAAAAAAATTCAAGTTTCATAAATTCATTCAACTCAAAAAATTCAAATCCAAATCAAATTTCATTCAACTCGGTTCAGCAGCTTTTGTGTGAAAGAGTAACAAGCATCCATACATATATAGGTATACATCCTCAGAAACTTTTGGAATAACATTCCCCACTGTCTCTCCCCTGCCACACCTAACCGCATCTTCAATTATATTTCTCATCCAGCACAAGTGACATTTAATTGCATTTATTTGCATACCGTTTTGGTTTCGAGTGGCGGATATTTGTATGTGTCCGTTTTTGTGTCTGTGTTGATGATCTTTTGTGCTGCACTTTGTGCACCATACGCCACCATACGGTACATACCTACGTGACAGTGTTCACAAAAACCGATGCCTCCTGGATCTGGGTTGTGGGTTGGTGTAAAGGAAACCGTGACCCTGGGCGTCGCACAGGCAAGTGAAGAGACACGGGTGGGTTCAGGCAAGTGAAGAGACACGGGTGGGTTTTAGCCAGTAAAAGTCTGACACGCCCTTCCGGTCCGCCTAGAGCGGGAGAAGTCATTTGATGATTTCCCACCCCCAAAAAAGAAATGGTAAATAGAGATGCAATCGTTGATGGTAAGGCGCGCTAGTTTATTAAAAGCCAATTCACTCAAAAAAAAAAAAAAAACTGAGTGAATTGAAAAAATTAGCAATGTTAAATCCAAAAGCATGACCAACGATGCTGCGAGGGAGAGGAATATTGATCTGGAGACCTTTTACGACCAAACTATAGACAAAACAACATTAATTGGCGCATCGTACCCGACACACATCGCAACACAACTGCTCAGACCCGTCCTCCGTACGGCTTCACCAGACATAATTGCCGGAACACAACGAATCGCTTGGCGGCAAGACTTTGTCTGGTGGGTGGTAACTTCTACCGGCAGCTGATGTTATGGCCTACGACGGAGAGTAATTCGTATTTGTTAGAGTATTTAAAAAAAACTAGATGTTAATTTATAATTATACATACTTTTTCATCCACAGAAAAATCAAATTGGCTTTTCATAATGACGCATTTCCGAATACTCCATAAATATTGTTCGGGAAAATAAATTAGTTTTCTTTTTCCTTATTAAAAATACGAGCTTTCATTGAAACCGCATTTCATGAAATAAAAGTAACTTTATGATTAAGCGATAACATGGCTTAAAAAGATTAAAATATTCGAGCGTTAAAATCGAAGATAAAAAAGAATGTTTCAGGATGTTATGGAATAACCAAATACTTTTTGTGGCAGGTAGATATAATTTCAATATTAATTTCGACTATTTATTTTAACATGATTTCTTCTTCTTCTTCTTCAGCATATAGATGTCCACTGCTGGACAAAGGCCTCCCCCAAGGCTTTCCACGTTGACCGGTCTTGTGCTGCCCGCATCCATCGGCTTCCCGCGACTTTCACCAGGTCATCGGTCCACCTTGTTGGCGCCTCCCTACGCTGCGTCTTCCAGTACGTGGCCGCCAGTCCAGAACCTTACTGCCCCATCGGCCATCGGTTCTACGAGCAATGTGCCCTGCCCACTGCCACTTAAGTTTAGCGACTCGCAGAGCTATGTCGGTGACTTTGGTTCTTCTGCGGACCTCCTCATCTCTGATTCGATCACGCAGAGAAACTCCGAGCATAGCTCTTTCCATTGCCCTTTGTGTGACTCTGAGCCTTCGTACGAGGCCCATTGTGAGCGTCCAAGTTTCAGTTCCGTAAGTCATCACTGGCAACACACACACGATTTAATTTAAGTTTATTTACTTTATTTCCGTTTATTTTCATTTAATTTGTATTATTTTTATTTATTAAATGGATGTTATTTACCTGAAAGTACTTAAATGCAACGCACAACACACATACGTAACATACATACATAATCATATAACGTTCCCACTGCTGGAATACAGCCCTGCTCTCGATGAGAGGGAGTGGGCCGTAATCTATTACGCTAGCAAAGTCCGGGTTGGTAGATGTCACATGTCTCCGAAGTTTTTAACTCTAGGGCATATCGGTTTCCTCGCGATGTTCTCCTTTACCGTTTTGAGAGCAGTGGTGATGAAATAATTTACACAAAGTAAAGCGTCTGATGGGGTTCGAACCTACGACCTACAACTTGTTAGTCACGGCTGATATCACGAGGCCACCACTGATCTATCTCACGTCTATAAAACATATGCACAAAATATTTACAGATTATAACGTTTCAGCGTCGAACATTTTATGCCCAAAAATGATTAAATAAGTTAGACAAAAAAGCACAATTTCTTTATGAAAAATAACATTTTGAGCATTTTCTATTTTGACAGTGAAAGCCTTAAATTAACACCCTGGGTGCTATTTGAGATTAAAAATTCAAAAACACAAATTTATATAACAAAGCGTTTTAATCAAAAACATGAAAGAAATACCAACTTTTATTCCAATGTCAGATTCTGAGAATATTATACTATTTGACATTTTTTCCGATTTTGTTGGGGGCTATTAAATACCAGTACATTGTATAGAGTGAGTAGACAGTCGCTCCACCAGACACTAGGTTTTGGAGGTCAGATAGACATCTGACCTCTACAACCTAGTCTCTGGTTAATACTGATTTAGACTTCCAGGTTTCTGATGACTCGAAACGTGTGTCAAAAATCTAATTTTCGAGACACGGAGTGGTTTTGGAATGGAAATAATCATCATCTCAGCGTTAGTCCCAGTCGCATCAGCTTTTTTACCTTTGAAGTCTGGAGTCCGCTTTACCCGTCTAACTGCTGATTTTGGCTAAACTTCGATATTTTCCCGAAGCGACTGCCGTCTGACCTCCACAACGCGAAACGATATCGAAGCATTGCAGTTGTTGAACTTTTGAGGGTTCTTGGAACTTCTACAACAACCCGAAATTGGTGGTTTTTGAGTGTAAATTTGTTCATTTATCCACGGTCCAACTTCGGCAGCTTAACCTGATCTATCAATCCATGCGGATATTGCTACCAATGCTGTTGGGCAGAGCGAATCGGGACGAGTGACCATCCTTACATACTGGAGCCCCTCTCATGGGATAATTCCATCTATTCTTTCCATCCGTTAGCGATCGGCTGGCTAAGACATGGCTGGAGGTTGACCACTGCGTTGCCCAATTTCTCACAGGTCATGGCAACTTTAAAAGTAAACTGTATTCTTTTAAACTTGTTCCTTCGCCTTTGTGTCAATGTTCTACATCGAACCACTGTTCAAATTCACAAATTTGAACAGTGCGCACATCACATCTTGTGGGAGTGTATTTTTTGGCAGAATGAACGCAATATGTTGGATAGTGTACAAGTTACATCCGGAGTCGTTTATTATAAGGACCTTATAGAAACTAGAACCAATTTCCGGGCGTTCAGGCGCTTTTGCCATACCTATTATTGGAATCAATTGTAACAGCACATACCTACTTAAGACCCGTTAC
This sequence comes from Sesamia nonagrioides, assembly GCA_017933935.1. NCBI lineage: Eukaryota > Metazoa > Arthropoda > Insecta > Lepidoptera > Noctuidae > Sesamia > Sesamia nonagrioides. Next base: position 44,927 of record JADWQK010001857.1, on the reverse strand, counting down.
CTTAATCAAATTTTATTCCGTGGTGCTTGGCAATCTGGGCTTCTCCCAGTTGCAATAATGTCCCTTTGTGCCGATTGGCCTAGTTCTGTTCTGTCTCCTGCTTGTTATGGAGGGAAGTGGAAAAAATATCGTTTTTCTTACTCCTCCGCTATTCTTCTCTGATTAATTTCGTTGCGGGACCCAAGACAGTTGAATCGTTTCTCTGGGACTTGTCGAGCTTCATTGCTCGGCATTTTTCTGGCGGTCTCCACTGTTGATTCTGGCTTTCAGGAGTTGCAGTGGGCCCACCCACTACCTTGGGATTGAGACATTATTGGGATAATGTGTGACGGGTTATACCGGAACCTCTCTGTGCCCCTATGTGCTGTAAGGCATTTATTTGTTGGGTTAGTCTTTTTTATTAACTTGATTGTGCTCTGGCTGTTGAGAGAATGTCATGCTCACTCAAATGTCTCGCTGATGGTGGCGTGTGTGTTGGGTTATTAGGTTCCCTTCAATATGGTTGAGCTGAATGATGCTGATCCATGCGTCATGTTCATGAACGGACGCCGTCAGAGGGGACTGGTCATCTCTTAGCTGCCACGGCGTATTAATTAATTTCTGAATTGATTTTTGCGTGTTGTCCATAATGGACGCTCTCAGCGTACAATATATTTCTGCATCGTTCTCACACGGTTCATTTCAAAATGAATGATGTTATCAAATATTTGTAACAATAACATGAAAATTTAAAAGAGTGTCCATGGAGTTTCTTGCCCGTTCTTCTCCATAGGAACCTACTCTTTGGAATAGGCGACTAGCTTCATCTTATTGACTGACCGATCTTCTGACAATTCAAAAGTGCCTGTAACTGGTTTATCTATACTAATATATAAACCTGAAGAATTTGTTTGTTTGTTTGTTTGAACGGGCTAATCTCAGGAACTGTTGGTCCGATTAGAAAAATTCTTTTTGCCGTAGATATAGAATAAAAAGATTTTGTCTGGTGGGTGGTAACTTCTGCCGGCAAGGGGTAGCGTATTAATCGGTAACTGGATTGTGGAGGTCAGACAGGCATGTGCATCTAATCCGGTTAGACTGGAAGCCAACCCCAATATATTGGAAAAAGCATAGCAGATGATGATGATGATGATGTTAAGTCTAACTACGGAACAGAGAATTGGCTCTTAGTAGCGGCTTCCTATAACTATTTACCACCATTACGATTTACGGTAGCTGAAGAGTTTGTTTGTTCTTTTGTTTGAACGCGCTAATCTCAGAAACTACTTGTCCGATTTTACTTGTGTTTTTGCATTGGATAGCCAAATTAATTCAGGAAGGCTTTAGGCTATATAACATCACGCAGCGACCAATAGGAACGGAGTATAACTAACTCTATGCGAACAAAGTCGCTGGCGGCCGCTAGTTTTAAAAATAAAACCTTGCAGCTCGCGAGGCATTTAGCTAGAGTACCCCGGCTATTAGAGCATTAACAGCTCATAATACTATCTCCAGTTTATAATTTTAGCTTCCTTTGCTAGTCTACGTGCGCTGGGCATTATTCTGTTAATCTTATTGCTAATTACGGAATAGTGTTTAACCAAAGTGTTTAAAGGTTGACTGTGAATCTAGGGATTTAAGCCCGGTGCAGTTGTAGTGAACTAAACGTTTATGAGTCCGGAATTTTGTGATGTGAATGATTTAAGCCGAGAAATATTAACGTTGCTTAGTATTAGTATTTAGGATGAGCGCTATTTTTGCCACTGAGTCAGAAACACAGAACTCTGCACAAGATGGGACCATAATCTCTACATACGTCAGATTACGTTCATGTCTCATTGATAGACGAGCATTAGTTTGCTTCGATTTAACTCTAAAGCACTAAGTACATAGGTTTATAATATCATTTATATGTAGATATTATCAGCCTTAGAGATTACGTTACCATAACTAGTTTTGATGATATGTTTGTTATGTATTTACTTTAGGTGACGCAGACCCATACATAAATACCTTAAGTTAAATATACATATTTTTATTATACAATAGTACTTCACTACTATTAGCAGAATCTTGTGCTTTTCTATGGTATTTATCGTCGTCCTCTGTAGCGCAGCGGTCAACACGCCTGCCTGCGACGTGGAGGCCCCAGGTTTGATAACCGGCCAGGTCATGATGGAAAAACGATCTTTTCCTGATTGGCCTGGGTCTTGGATGTTTATGTAAGTATATATGTTTATCTATTATAAATATAGTATCGTTGAGCTAGTATCCCATAATACAAGTCTCGAGCTTACTTTGGGGCTAGCTCAATCTGTGTGACTTGTCCGTATATATTTATATATTATCCGCGGAAGCGACGGAATAATACGTCATGCGGCCAGAAGTCCTATTCCATAATTGTGTTTGTATACTATTATTTGTATTTTGGTATTATTAGTGGGTAAGTAGAGGTATATACTGATAAAAGTAAATACGTTTCGTATTTTACTTTATTACTTTTTATCTTGTTCTTTTGACTCGTGTAAAATTTACCTATGGATATTTTTCCGAAATAATTTGATTTGAGTACTATGGGCAGATTACAATTCGGTACACGCACCACGTGCCTTGAAGTTGACGCTGCGGCGTGAATCCAGTAACTGCTTCCTTGTCTTCTGGCGTACGTACTCCACGATTTCCTCCGTCTTAGTAATGTAATTTAGGCAGGAAATATACACCGGCGGTTCGGATTGGCGGCTCTTGTCTGTTTGCGTTCGGTGCTTCTTCCTTTGCACCACCATGAAACCCTCATCATTAACCCTATTAAATGCTTGAAATAACTATAAATAATAATAGTGGCTCTTTCTAATAGCATTAATGTGTTTAGTTTAGAAGTTATGAATGCCATTCACCAAAACAATCACCATGAAACTTTCAAAAGCGCAGGGTAATTGCGTAACACTATGAGTTGCAATGGGTTTCATTTTGACAGTTCAACAACATTCATTGCATTATTTACGTTGTTGAGCAGACTCATTTTCGAACTTAAAGAGCAATGGATTAGCAATATGTTTCAAAATGATTCCAACTGATAGTAATAGTGCATTACATAATTAGGGTACTGGTCAACGAATAAGTGTCTATTAAAGCATAGCAAAATAATCGCCATAACATTAAACAAATATGAGTTTATGCAATAATAACCATAATTCCTACACACTAAATTTCAGTATGACAGCCTCCGTGGTGTAGCGGTACTGAACGCGGCCGCTGCGCAAGGAGGCACGGGCCCGCACAGCGCAAATATTTGTAGGCATGAATATGAATATTTGCACTGGTCTGGTCGTACCATGGAAAGCACGCTAAGCCGTTGGTCCCGGTTGCCATACGAACATCTAATGGTAGTCGTTACGGGTTATTGGAGCCCTCAAAAGTCTAACAATTGGTCTAAATGCAATGCTTCGATATCCTCTTCGGGTTGTGGAGATCATACGGCAGTCGCTTCACGGAAAATCTCGAAGTTTTGCCAAAAAATCAGCAGTTAGACTGGTAAAGTAGGCCTCAGACTCCAAAAGCTGAAAAAGCTTCGGATGCGACTGGGATTAACGCTGAGATTATGATGACTAAAGTTCAGTTAACATTACAACTTTTAACATTTTTATAACTTTCCAATAGTGCTTGTCAATCTGAAATCAAGTCAGTTACCATTACAATAAAGTTTATAATTATTTAACATGAAATATCTTCAATGCGAAATGAATCAATTTGCCTTATTTCTACAAGTGCCAAAAGGCGGTGACTATTTTAAATCAGGTAAGCCGATATGATTATAGGGTTGTCTGCCAACAATTATAAAGACAACAAGAAAGAAGTTGCGTGAATCTATTATATTATAAGTAATAAACGAAATATCATTTAATTTAATAAACAGAGCAGGTATATTTCTTAGCATAAGAGAAGCACACATCATTTTTGTAATTGAAAAAGAACAACCAGTCATCTATTTACCATCAGATTTAAATTAAATTGACGTATAAAGAACGGCCAGGATTAATAATCACAGGTAATAAAACCTCCAACAGAATCAGCAACAGTGAATTGACGGTAACTTGGAAGCCTCTAAACAGACATCAGGCAAAGGTAGGCGGAAGCAAGAAAAGTTTGTTCAGGTTTCCACAAACGGGGAGATAGTTACATGTTCTTCTCAGCTGCACGTTGAGGGCACTGATGGATGCTCGGAATGGCACCAAATACCCAGCTAAAATTGATTCGATCGCACTAACGTCACTTAAAAGCATGTAACTGAAAAGCCCTGTGACAAACCCAACACTTACCATCCTTTCACAGTTATTTTGCCTCCGATTTTGATTCAATAGCCAAATCAAAGTGACATTTATTATCCTTACTATAAGGTTCTTGTTAGATAGCTGCCACTAATAAGTCTCTTAAAATCAATGTGAGCCTTATCCCCATTACGATAAGGTCGCTGGGCCAGCGACCTTATCGTAATGGTCAGCGATCTTATCTTTATTAGAGGTAAAATAATTGTGGACAAACTTAAATGCATTCCAAATCAACATAAATGTAGGTATTTCAGGACTACTTAGCTTTATATTTTTTTTTTTATAATTATAGTGTTCGACTGCAATCCCGCCTAATGGTAAGCAGTGATACAATAATGGTAAAGCGCGCTAGTTTACTAAAAGCCTATTCAATCAAAAAAAAAAAAAACTGAGTAAATAGAAAGGAAGATGGCAGTTGAGCGTGGTGATGCAATGTTATACCCAACAACACGACCAACGATGCTGCGCCAGCGGCAGATTGAACTGGAGACCCTCCCCGGCCAAACGCCCGACACAACACCATTTGGTGCATCGTACCCGGCAAACATCGCAACACAACTGCTCAGACCCGTCCTCCATACAGCTTCACCAGACATCATGCCGGAACACGACGAACGACTTTGTCTGGTGGATGGTAACTTCTGCCCGCAGCTGATGTTATGGCCTACTACACAAATTCTCGATCCTATCTCAAGAATTATAATAACGGTGTCACTCTAAGAACCAGAGTCTTACCAAGGGTTATTGTGCTACCCAGTAACTGGACTGTGGTCAGATAAACAATCACTCTATGTAAAATATTGATATTCAGCTGTATCTATCTAGTTAGACTGGACGCTGACCCCAACATAGCTAGCCCAATATAGCTAGGAAAAGATTGATCGACTCTTTTTAAACACTCAATCAACAATCTACAATTCCGGTTTTTTTCCGTGCATACGAAGAACTCGTACGTAGGTACTCTATAATGCATAAAAACAATTTATGTAAAAAGCCATACATTTTCTTAATTATTACTCATCAAAACGGTAAGATAAATCAAATTATTTCTGCACATGTTCAAAAAGGCTATTTTAAAATCAGCACTTCAAAGAGAGCCGTGTCTCGTTTAAAACGATTAACTAATAAAACTGAATTCATTACGGACACGTGAAAAAGGACGCTAATGACAGATGCAAAAAGATCGTCGAGATATCTTGGCGCGGAAAAGACTGTGTCACTCGTCATATCGCACATGTGTGGCTGGAACTAGTCGACGTGATGTCCTTAGAGATGGGCCGAATTATTGTGTGCAAAGGTAAGCAGAGTGAAATAAAAATACAATTAAAAACAATACCCTATTTTTGATATTAGCCGCAGCCGACAAAAAGATGACAATTGTCATGTCGCACGTGCGTGACTGGGACTAGTCGACTGATGTCGTTAGAGATGGGCCGAGTTGTATGTGCAAAGATAAGCAGAGTGAAATAAATGTACAATTAAAAATATTACCCTAATTTTCAGATCAGCCGCGGTCGATTCAAAAGATGACGACATGACAATTTCATGTCACATGTGCGTGGCTGGGACTAGTCGTCGTGATGTCGTTAGGGATGGGCGGAGTTGTGTGTGCACATAAGGTACATTAATAAAAATAACTTTTACTGATGCACTTTTAATGACTCGATATTTATGAGGCACAAGGCCGCTTGTGAAATAAATCTACGTAATAAGTAAGTATGTAGTAAGTTTGCATCATGTGTTAAATCGACAACTAACTTACAATAAAATAGAATTCATTAAGGATATGCCAAAAAAGACGTTAACGAATTGTGAAAAAATGATTGTCGAGATATGGTGGGCCAAAAAGACACTTTTTGTGTCACACATGATTGGAACCAGTCGCCTTGATGTCTCTAGAGATGGGCGGAGTACGTGAGCAAAGGTAAACAGAATAAAATACCTTCCCTTTGGGATTTTCCGCAATTGGGTCAAAAGTTTGATGCACTTGTCATTTCTATAACAGACTACTACAGTCTGTCTCTAGAGATGAGTTGATTTCTGTGTACAAAAAAAAAAACATATTGTTCACACACACTTCGATGACGCGCGGCGGCGTCGACTACGGACCGGGCCGACATGATGCAATGCATCGTCTGACACGACCACGAGCAGACATCCCTTAAACTTAATAACTTGTTAACGATTATTTTTAAATATATGGTATTTACAGTCCACTTGCTTTTAATTTAATAGTCTTATTAACATCTGAGCCTCAACACATTTCTATGTAAAATCCTCAATCACACCTAAATCATTTCAACTAAACCCATATGTCCAAATAAGGGTATCAGTTAAACATCCGGATTTAGCTTAAATTATAAATTTTGTAATGACACTTGCAATTTTAGGGAGGCAAAATGTTTTAGAATAATAAAACATCATGAAATCTATGATAACAATAGTTCACAGGAAACGGTCGAGATAGGGAGGTACAAAAGAGACTATGACACCTGTCATAATGTCACACATGCGTGGATGGAACTAGTCGGTGTGATATTTCTAGAGATGGGCGAAGTGCATGTGTTGAGGTGGCTGGCTTCATATTAAACTTGTAGTTATTGTATGTTATTTTATCTGATAATGTAGCAAAAACATACAGACAAAATGTAATGTTTGAAGAGTATAAACACCAATTTGGAGCTACCGATACTGTTGTAGTACCGGCCTTTGAATAGTACCAACCCATGTCCTCTCGTGAGTGTCATAAGATGCGACTAAGCGAACTCTCACCAGGTAAGCGGGTAGCAGCGTTTCTCCTGTATAACAAATCACTGCGAACCTCAACCTGCCTGCCAAATGTGGGGATTATGGCAAGTCTCCCTAAAGAAATAAAAGCTTTGGGGGCGGCCTTTGTGCAGCAGTGGACCTCTATAGGCTGAAGAAGAAGAATACTGCTGTAAAGCTGTTTGTGTATATGAACTGCATTTTTTTTCATAATTATAAACTAGTGCTTGACCGCAATCTCTCTTGATGGTAAACAGTGATGCAATCATTGATGGCAATACGCGCTAGTTTATTAATAGCCTATTCATTCTAGCCTAGTTCTAGTTTTGTGGCAAATGGAAGACTACTTTTCTTAGTGCTTATTCAAAGTATTCAAAATATCATTTGGCCTCAAAAAGAAGAAAAAGTTACTATTACTATTACTCGTACTTTTTAGAATTTCACTCTCTTAAACAGATCACTCGATAAGAGCAGGAAAAAGATGACTCGATCAACACTCAAGCCAAAATGTGTGTGGCTATTGATTTTTTACCACCATTACTAATCACCGAACTACAAAATTTAGGGAGCTGCGGCAAAAAAGTGCCCCACACTTCATTCACACATGTCCCTTGTGTCGCCTCCCTAGCGTAATGCTGACAAATCGCCGGTGGTTTGTGCCGAGCGCGATGATTCATGTTTATTGGCGGGTTGCCAGACACTCCCCACCAACCGATGTTTGGTCAAACATTTGACGTGGCAAAAATGTTTTATGTCCAACTATTTGTTTGACGTATTTTGGGGACTTATGAAGTGGTGTTTGAGTTTGTCAACGATTTTGGTGTGGCCTTGAGATGCTATCCTTTTAGGGTTTTATACCTAAAGGGTGAAAGTGGCCTTATTAATGCTTTGTTATTTTAGTGATGTGCCGTCTGCCTGTTTAGACAGCCATTTCGTAATTTTCAGTGCTGGCTCACACACGGCTAGTTTTGTTTTTGCGTTATTTATAAAGCTAAATATAATACAGGTCATAAAATATTACTCTTATTTCTTTTGTAAATTAATGTAAAAACATAATATCAATTGACAAAGTCAATGTTTGATATTAAGAGATATGTACGAAATACCTTTTTTTTTTGTAGGCATGGAATGATGGGAATCATCAAATGACATCTCCCGCTCTGGGCGGAGCGGAAGGGCGTGTCAGACTTTTACTGACTAAAACCCACCAGTCTTCAGTCAGGGCCACGGTTTCTTGTTTAACCAACCCGCAACCCTGACCCAGGAGGCATCGGTCTTCGTGGACCCCGTCACGATATGCTGACATCCCTATGAGGCGCCCGTGAAACACGACGCGCCATCGACTCGGGCCTGGTCCTTATCGAACGACGAGCTGCCCACTGCTCACCGCCCGCAGGCCCGCGCCTACGGCGGCTGGGAGTTCTGTGTCGTTTCCCGACCAGGGCGTCTCCTGTGACGGCTAGTGGCGTAAGTGCGCTTGGATTCCCGCTGCCTCACGCGCTTCGCCTCCTACTTTGCCAGAAACACTGCTTCGCAGAAGGAGGTGACGGCCTGCCATGCACTGTCGCTCCGGACTTTGGCCTGGACCAGGGTCGGACGCAAGAGATCGCCGCCGATCGCCGCTACGAGGAGACGGCGGTGCTCTACCCAAGCCGGACAGACCTACGACACACTTACGTTCAATTTCTAACAGAGGTTCAATTTCTATGATAGATGGCACTTCCATGTCTGTTCTGGGGCTAGATGCGGTTACATTCCGGATATCTACATAGTTATGTTATGGACTAAGAAATGTTTCATTGTACCTACTCCGTTATGACGTAGAGTTTACTGGTTCAGTTACTGTACTACGGTATACTGAGTACGTTCCATTGGATAATCATTTCTTTTTACATGCACAAACACGAACATATACATACAGGGTGATATATTTATACACTCACAGCACTTACAAGCAATCGCTCAAACAATTACCTACACCACTAGTTGTCATTTAGTAATGAATCGTAATAACTTACTCGCCGCGGGAGTAAGACCTGGAGTCCTGAAATACAGGGCTATCCTAGTTTAGTCTCCAGTAAACTCTATTTATTTTTATTTTATGAAAATTGTGTTGATTATTGTGGAAAAATAAACGAGTTTTTACTTTACTATTTCTACAAAACGCATAGGCAACAAATTGATTATAAGTACGTCATTTTATATCGTCCGTCCTTTTCCTATTAATATTACATTAAAGTTTGCATGATTGGATCTTTATTACTCTTTTAAGCAAAAAAAGGAATGTACGAATTTATACAAATATTTGGTAACCCAGGATTAACACATGGGATACTTTTTGTCCTGGTATTCCCACAGGGTCTAAACTTATGCATGCAGAAACCGTGGCATACAGCTAGTGAAATGCCACTATGATTGGTAGAAATTATATGAAACTTATACCCAAAATACCACCATAACAAAAGCTGATTTTCCCGTGTTTTAACACAATCTTCAGCATAATTAATCTTTGAGAAAAAAAAACACATGTATTTTATCTATAAAACCTCATAGCTCAAAAACTTTGTCATAACAGGCGAGCAAGTATAAATTATAATTTACTCTTTTAAAGGTCAAAGTTCAAGACAATGGGCCATTACGGAGATTTTTTGGCTCAAACTCAGTAGAATTATGGATCAAGTTTCTTCACACAGCTTCCTTGCTTCGCCGTGAACCGTCTTCCAAAGGGGCGAAAGACAGACCGTTATAAAAATAGTTTTCTAAATATAAACCACGTTTTATTAAGGATTTCGGCTTCAAGTTCGTTCGTCGGTCGTGTTTTTATAAGGAATGTTTGTATGTATTGTAGTCAATAAAATTGTTTCGGTTAGTAAGTACTTATTATTATAATAGAATAAGGTGATAATTTTTCGATGCGTGAAATCGTTTAAAAGTTAACTCGTGTGTGAGGATTTCAGTTATGTTTAGAAACGTGATGTCAAAGGAATACGTGTTTGTCTGTTTCAGTTGCATATTGCAGACGACCATTTTATGCTTTTTATACCTTATGATTATTAGCCGCTTAGCCAACTGCCTGGCTTTTGGAAGTAGTACTCGCCTCGCTTCGGTCGGGTTGACATTTTTATTGGAAGGGAAATCATCAAATGACTCTGGGAGGGCCGGAAAGGCGTGTCAGACTTTTACTCACAAAAACCTACCGTGTTCTTTCACTTACCTGTGCTCCAGGGGCCACAGTTTCTCTTTCCAATAACTCGCAGCCCAGACAGGTGTCAGTCGTTGTGGACCCCATCGCTGTGTGCTGAGAAGCCTTTGAGGCACATGTGGAAAAAAACGCGCCATGAACCCGAGCCTGGTCCTAACTGGACGGTCAGTTGAAGGTCGGAGTGCCCTGATTTAGTTATTGCGACTAATACGGCTCGCGCGTGTTTGATTTCAGTTCTAACCTTAACTATAATTCATTGAATATCATCTAGGCCATTAGCTAAACGGTCATCATTTAGTCTAAAAACTAGGTGGCTACCTCGCTTTTAGACTAAAATACAGCTAATTGGTTTAATTAGCCGATTATTTAGTTAAATAATCGGCTAATTAAACCAATTAGCTGCGACATATCTATTATGTAAAACAATAGGCAGTTGCAATTTGATTTAGATTACTTATTTGTAGAATGTTTGATCATTTCGGGGACTCGTTAGGCTTTCCATTATATTCATGGGTGAAGGTGTTATGATTAATAATAATTAAATTAATTCGTATGACTTCAATATCACACAATATCACAAGCAATCCATATTAAATGAAACCAACCAAATTTCAATCCAACTAGACCAAATGAAAATTCGACGTTTATTCCCTCGATATTAACTCATTTTGCTGTCAAAACGACCGTGATTTGTCGTTGGCTGTCATAGAATATGACGCGATAAACGCTCTTCACAATATGAAAATAAGCAGGACTAAGCTGGACTGACCGTTAGCGAGGCGGCACTTCTGATGCTGTGGGAGTAAGTCGAGTGGTTGTCAGAGATGATGTGATATAACGGATGGTAGCACGTCATAATTGAGGGCTGAATGTGTGGCTTTGTTTAGGTTAAGCAGTCGGGAGTTGACAGATTTCGCATAAATTGTTTGACGTGTTTTTTGTTAACATAAGTGCGACCATTAAGGCGGCTCAAACATAATATTTGGAAGTGTAGAGTTAAAAAAAAGAAAGAATTGATGGAGGATGGGCCTGAGCAGTGGTGTTTCAATGAGTGCCGGGTTGGATGCGCCAAATGTTGTTGTGTCGGGAGTTAGATCGTGGATACTTGGATAGTCTCCAGATCAATCTCCCTCTGGCGCAGCATCGATGGTTGGGTTAAACACTGCATCACCTCGCTCAACTGCCGTCGTCCTTCCTGTTCACTCAGTTTTCTTTTTGAGTGAATTGGCTCTTCATAAACTAGCGCGCTTTACCATCAAGGATTGTATCACTGCTTACTATCAGGTGGGATTCCAATAGCAAAGATGCGATCTAGACAATATTGAGTAATGATTTTTTCAGAAAATGTGCGTGGGATCACTTTATGTATTTTTATCTTGTGTGTGAGTGAAGGCAATCGTATACCTATTAATTATGTTCAAGAATTTTTAGGAGTAGGTACCCTTACTCAGATTAAGAATTTAATAATCTCTGCTGAACTTTTTTCACTTTCAACAACAGTTATTTTTGTCCTTTCTAATGAAATTTCTTTTCAATACTAGCTGGGCCCACGGTTTCACCCGCATAAGTTTCAATCCCGTGACATTATCCGGATAAAACGTATGTTTTTCCCAGTTATATACCACCTATCTGCAAAATTTCATCCAAATTCGTACATTATTTTTTGCGTGAAAAAGTAACCTTATATCCAACAACTGAAAATTTACATCCAAACTTTGGCATTTATAATATTAGTAGAATGTTTTTTCTCGCGTTACCTAATCTACCCCGAAAGACAGCAAAATTTTTAATTGAATACTAAATCGGAATTTTATCTGCTAATATTATTTTCTTCTCGTTTCAACCATATCGGGTAACAATGCCAACTGTATTGAATTTAACGGTATGTAACAGAAAGCTCTACGATAATTTTCTAAAATGTTTTGATGGAATTTGCGTTCGGACAGAAGAGAAATTAACAGAATAAGAAGCAAGTACCTCTTATTCAAGCCAGGGGTAAGTCAGTTTAGTTTACGCTCGTGATAGAAGAGACACCGGGGTGGTTTTAGTCAGTAAAAGTCTGACAGACCCCGTCGCCCACCCCAGGGCGGCTGACATCCTATGAGGATTTCCACCACGAAAAAAAAAGGTGGTGCAATGTTAAACCCGACGACCAACGATGGTGTGCCAGAGTGAGATGTGAGATTGATGTGGAGACCTTCCACGATTAAACTCCCGACACAGCAACACTTGACGCACCGTACCCGGCACACATCGCAACACAACTGCTCAGACCCGTCCTCCGTACGGCTTCACCAGACATCATGCTGGAACACGACGAATCGCTTGGCGGCAAGATTTTGTCTGGTGGGTGGATCATCCCCAGCTATTTTGTCTTACAAATTATAAAAGCACAGATGTGCTTGTGCACATTGCACTTCAAATATCTAATGTTTCATGTAGATACAAGAAACATTAGGTATTTGTGGTGCATTCATCATCATCATCATCATCAACCTTTTTACTGTCCCACTGCTGGGCACAGGTCTCCTCTCATACAGAGAAGGATTGAGCGTAATCACCATGCTTGCTCAATGCGGGTTGGCGATTTCAGACCGGGTGGTGCATTGTGTAGGGCAAATAGACTCAATTGATCCTGTATATGTCTCCGTTTATACTTTAATTAGTAATTTGGGGAGTTCTGCAAGATTTCCCGAGGGCAGGCAGCTGCCCCCGCCTGCGCCCCTGGGTACGCCCATGATAGTGTGCGTTATATGGCAACGCTGACTCTTTAGCCACGCCACGTCGGTCACGTGGAGAATCGACCGCTTAGCGATATCTAAAAATCAAGTGGGCATTCGGAGCCCATAGCGCTAGTGTATCAGTGAATTACATAATAGGTATATGGGTAGTATGGGTAATATAATAATTAGAACATATTTGGGGAAATAGCGTAGATGTTAAGTTGTATGTTTATTTCAGTAGGAAAAAATTTGACCACGGCGGAACACGGCCACGTACCGGAAGACGCAGCGTAGGGAGGCCTTCCTACGCTGTATCTTCCGGTACGTGATGTGGCTGTACGTGGCCGAACAAGAGCATGGGCCGATGACCTGGTGAAGGTCGCGGGAAGCCGATCGATGCAGGCAGCACAAGACCGGTCATTTTGGAAAGCCTTGGGAGAGGTCTTTGTCCAGCAGTGGACCTCTAGGTATAGGCTGACGAAGAATAAGAAATATTTGACAAATAGACGTTTACTAGCTATTTAATGAGTTAAGATTTGTTTAAGCCTGTTCAAAGTTATTATTATGTGCATTTTAAATGAACTAAAATTTATCGATTTCATTTCTTCCTTTCAAATTATTCAGAAATGACCTTCAATGATCATGTCATTTTCATGAAGAACATAAAACTTGTTTGAAAATTATGCGAAAATTACAGATTTTGCTGAGAAATAAGATGGCCGGAATTTAGTTTTGTAAACCTCAGGTTTGCAGATGTCGAGACGAAACATCGTCCAACGTTCCTTGGACGACATCTCCGTCACAATTGATTCTACACTCAAAATTAAATTGTAGTCCCAGGGGTCTACATTCACTGGTCTTTTAAATATTCTAATAAAATCACTACGAAATAACTTTCCCGAAGTTTTAAGCCTTTGAGAATGAGAAAGTTGAAAGGGTAGCGCATGGGAACCCTTTAAAACTTGTGACGTAATTGATCGCAGCCATTTCAATTTGAGCTATCGTATCATTCTGATTGATTTGTTCGCATTAAACTTTCGATTTCGAAATGGAGTAGATGCAAAATTTGATATCTGGTTTAAAGGTTCATTCATTTAGTTGGAGATTTCAATTGGATTTAAGTGTACCTAATGTATTTTGGACACAATTTCTAGAAATATAATATTATTTAAGTTAAATTTATACTTCAAAAAGCTTAACTTGTGTATTTCTAGTTATTACGTTTTCTAAATAAATTAACTTTATAAATAACTAGCTGCGCCGCGCGGTTTCACCCGCGTAGGTTTCGATACGTGTTTTTTTATATGCTCCACGACCACTCCTATTGGTCGCAACGTGATGTTATACATTATTATACCTTTCTCGATTAATGTCCTATGCAACGCAAAAAGAATTTTTCAAATCGGACCAGTATTTCCTGAGATTAACGCATTCAAACAAATAAATAAACTCTTCAGCTTTAAAGCTTTATGACAAAATATGGCAATTATGTTAAAGATAAAATATTATTTTGATTCGAGAGGGACGTAGTATCGACTTAAACTACATTTTTGAATTTAGTTTTAATAGTATTTACTAAACTCCGCACTACACATAACTAATAACTAAATTCCGCAGGTCCGATTTACGAGGAGTTGATATGTTATCAATAACAAATTTTTCATAAAGATTGACCTTTGCACATGATTTTGGAACTTGGAACTCTATAAAGGTGACTCGCATGTTCATGCGAAATTAAATCACGAACGCGAATAAAATTGTTCAAGTTATTATTTACTGCATTCCGCACAGCAACTAGGTATACAGTATGTTGACTAACAGAGGGCGTTCCCGTTAACCGGAAATAGTATAGCATACATACATGCTAAAAAAAATATTTCCATTCGAAAACAAAATGATTTAAATTTTTTTCCAATAAGAAAATATTCAATAAAAATTTTAAATTGACATGTAAAAGGAACACACTGTACACGCGAACATGAAAAACGGCAACGTCGCAATTTATTTATACATGACGACTACTATTTTGATTTAAAACAGGAGGTTTCAAATTTATTTCCAATTAGAATTTTTTTTATTCGGATTTTTTTATGCTTATTTTTCTATGCTGATATTTTTATTTTAATCTATTAATGATATATATTAACGAGTTTAAGGGAACGCCCTCTGTTATTTAACATACTGTATATTAAAAAAAATAACACTGCAAAATAAACTCTGTGTGGCCTCGGGTGCGTTATATTCAATTACTTATTACTATCAGTGGAAATCATTTTGAAGCTTATTGCTAATGCATTGCTATGTATGTTCGAAAAATGTGTCTGCCAACAACGTAAATACCGCAACTAATGGTCTTGAACTGTCAAAATGAAATCCATGTCAGTGCTACTGAATCTACTTACTGATAGTATGTTACTAAATTAAGCTGCAGGTTGGCGATTCCGCAACGATTTAATTCCGTGGTCCTTGCTTAGCCTAAGAAAGATTTCATAAACATCCACAGTCAAGACGCAAGCTTTTTCGAATACTACTGAAACACCGCAAGAGAAACTTTAAACAGTCTGACACTTAAAAAAATAATATTTAAACAGACCACGATGTTAGATCAAAGCACGTTTAACTGTTTCGCTACATACGATTTTACAGCCATATGAACGACCTCAGATTTATAGCATTATCCTGTTTATGCTTCAATAAGTTTGCTGCTTGGCTGAACAGACTTGAATCTTTGCCCGTTTTCGGTGCACTGTGTATGACGAAGCAACTCAGTTTGTCCTGACCGCCGCCGGGATAGGACGCGCGTCCCGTTCCCAAGTTGTGTTACGAAAATAGTAACGTCTATTTGACGGTTGTCTATATTTGTCTGCCAAGTGAAAGTGACTAGTACATTGTTAAGGACTAGTACATTGTTAAGTGTAACTTTAAATGAAGTGAAATTGTACTGTGAGAAAAGGGTTCTAGAATTTTATTTTGTTTGGTGAGGATTTTTTCGAAAAGTGAGTATTTTCTCTTCACCCTATTTACAAGCCCCGCACGATGATATTGCGATGGAACCTTGTCACAATAACAGCTTTGTGACGTCATCTGTCACTCAAAAGGACAGCTAGCAAAAGAATGTTAAATGCAAAATTAATAAACTGGGGTTAAGGGTTTATTTGTATTTTATAATTTTATTATACATACACTCTTTATACCTACTCATCCATATTCTGACAAATAAACTTTCATTATTAAAAATTTCAAGGAAATAATTCTTGTAGACGTAAGAAAAATATACTTATTCATACATTTTTCTTACATGTATACTAATTTTTATTAACTACATTTCTGTTAATTTGCGAGCGGGAATTGAACCAGAGTCCACTGTGTAGCAGTCATGTTTTAATTACTACCTACATCTATCAGCTTATAAATAAAACCAGGATAGTATGTAAAAAAATGTTTATATGTAATTCAATATAATCTTACCCTATTTATTCAATTCCACTCATATAGTCTTCCAAATCAGAACTGCTTTCTGTGTCTGTCGTATGATTCACTGTCGTCTGCCGTATTTATGACAAATAACTCGTCAGTTATTCGATCTTTATTCCAATATTCCTTTTCAAGCCGTTTAACATGATTAACTTCCTTTCGCCAGTCACCTGGAGTTATTGACGCCAACGCCTCCAACGTCAGAGCTTCAATGCGACTTTCCAACTGCTCCACATTCTTTTCTGACACCCTCATCTTTACCAGGTTCCAGATGTACTCAATGGGGTTGAGGTCGCAGTTGTAGGGTGGTAATCTAACGACCTCATGGCCACTGCCAGCTAATAAATTGTCAATTTTATGATTTTCGCCGGTCTGTGCCGTTTAATTAATAAATACAGTTCAGGTTTTGTACTGTCGTTGGAAAAGTCGATGTCGTGAGCTTGTAGCCATTCAACCATCAACTGTTTTTTTATTGTTCATACTTGGTGGCCTATTCTCTTCCCTACTGTGATAAGGGGCGTTGTCCATCACAATTATGGAGTTGCGTGGTATGTTGGGTACTAATTTTTCTGTAAGCCAGTTGATGAAATTCTCAACATTCATTTGATCATGGTAATCCCCCGTTTTGGTGTCTGCTTTAAACATTAAAAGGGCATTGTAAACAAAACCGCTTTAACTTCCCGCATGAACTATTATCCATTGGCGGCCGGGGCTGTCGTTCCATCTCACTCCGACATCGGTTGCTGTTTGCCAACATTTTTTTACCGTGAAGTGTGCGTGTACGTTTCGTCGAGATAAATAACGGGTCTTTTGTTAGTACCAAGCAAGTCATTTTCTTTCATACGTCGTAAATATTTAGCCCTCCACGCTTGAATTTGTGGTCTTTCAATTAGAGCCAGTCTTTTTTGGTAGCCTAAATCACATTTAATTATTTTTCTTAATGTAGTTTCACTACCAGTATAATTAAGGTCTACTTTTGATGCCGCCAATATTTTGCGCATTGTGGGTATTTCTCTCCTCACCGTATACATGCCGAAATATTCCTTCTTTAGTCTTTTTCCTTTATTAAGAGTTCTCATTTTGCTGCCACTGGCTGTTTCTGACTCATGCTCTCGTCGCAATTTTGTCACAGTATTTTTTGCAACGCCTGTGGCACATGCCACACGCTCCGTGACTTGGTAGAATTTTGCAAAATATTTTTAATAACTATTAGCAGTTGCTTCGGTATTAAAATGTCCTCAGTAGTGTCCGAAGCACTTTTTAAAGCACGGTTTATACTTTCAAGAACTAACTTACAGTCCTTTTTCTCTTTAACAAAATAATTGTCCACTAAAGTGGACACTAATAAAAATAATGGATAATTAAATTATAATTTCACGAGCACGACTGTTAATTAATTTCTTACTCATTTAAACGAGTAACAGCTAACAAAACTAAACAACAAAACTCAAGAACAATAATAAAACAGGATAACAAAAACAAAAAGCTAACAAAAATATTCGATGTGCGTAAGTGGATAAGCGCGGACTGAACTTGCTAACGGTACCGACGGAGCGAGTTCGACTACGTCACCAAGATGGCCGCCAATCGCAATATCATCGTGCGGGGCTTATACTAGACACCCTAATGTCGGGTTACCGAAATAATGTTGAGTTTAATTATTGTATAGTAGCTAAATATAAACTCACTAGAGTTGTTTCTTAGTTAATCAAAAGTGTTTTTCGCTCTCAGTCTAGAAATTTAATATTAATAAGGAAAGCGGTATTGTGTTAGTCAAATGTTGGCAAATTTTCGCGATACTTAAGCTTAAATAATTTAATATTTCCAATCACAATATTCAACTTGTACATAGGTACTTTAACGATTACATTTAATAATCATTAAAATTACATTACATCATTAATATTACATTTTACAAAATTATTGATCACATTTCGAATTCCTCTTCATACGAATAACAAAAACAAAAAGACTTCAAAGAAGAAAATTCCGGTATCCTAGAGTACACAAAATTTATAGGATGCAAATGTAAATGAAAATATTCATGAAAATTCGCCGATCAAAGGGAGGCACGCCATAATAATCTAAGGCTACATAGGCTGATAGGACGAGTGCAAAGTTCGGCGAAACTGGTAGCAACCGACTCAAAAGAAATTGCTTTGATATAATTATATTAATACTGGCGACAATGGCTACGTAAATTACGTCGGAATGTAAATATCTTTATTACATTAGATTCATTTGAAATTGGAATTACTTAAATTGTTGTTATTTTAAGACACTTTCTGTCTGTCTGTTACGCTTTCCCGCTTAAACAGCATTTTGATTAAATTTGGACAATCTTTAGACACTGAGAAAGAACATAGGCTACCTTTTATCCCGGAAAAAATTGATGTTCCCGAGGGAAATCTAAAAAGCGCAATATAACCGAACTCCACGCGGCCGAAGCCGCGGGCGGAAAGCTAGTATTATAAATGCGAAAGTAGCTCTGTCTGTCTGTCTATCTGTCTGTTACGCTTTCCCGTTTAAACCTCTCAACCGATTTTGATTAAATTTGGCACAGACAATCTTTAGACCCTGAGAAAGGACATAGGCTACCTTTTATCCAGGAAAAAAAGTTATATTTCCGAGGGAAATCTATAAAGCGTGATATAACCGAACTCCACGAGGCCGAAGCCGCTGGCGGAAAGCTAATTTCAATATAATTATCTCAGATTTGACAGAAAACCCATCTTGATGCTGTTTTCTTAATTCAATTTCTGCTATGGACGTTTATGAAATAGTTAAGTAGATACTCCTGAAATACTTATCTCATATTTCACATCAAGAAAATGAAAGTTATGATAAGCGAAAGTAAAAAACCTAAAATTTCAAATACCTAACCGAAATTTTAATAACCCTCATATACCACAGTTGACTCCACTTCACATTTTAATAAACTTAGATATAACAACGTAATAATAACATACCAGTAACATTATTAAATTAACTGAAGAGACTTTAAATTTCATGATTAATTTACTCGTAAATATAGCAGGTAAACACTACAAAGTGAATTGAGATGAAATTACTAAGAACAAGATAAATTAAATACTAACATCAGCCATCATATCACTATTACAAAAATAACCTTACTCATTATTAAAATAAGGTTGAATTTCACAGAATGTAATAGGAGTAGTTTTAAAACATCTGAAATTATCGTTCGCTTCTCCTTTATGTTATATATTTAACTTATCGTTAAAAACAGGTTTATATCCACATCAATGGAAAATCTCACGGGTAACGCCGATACCTAAAACTTCCAATAAAGTAAAAGTTGAAGAATACCGGCCCATTGCAATATTTTCCTCACCAGCAAAAGTATTTGAAAATGTCCTCCACAAATTAATATATGCTCAAGTAGAAAAACATCTAAGTGAAGCTCAACATGGGTTTAGACGCAGGAGATCTGTAGAGACTAACTTGCTGACTTTAACTGAATATATTACTGTGCAGCTTGACGAGCGACGCCAAGTGGATGTGTTGTACTTTGATTTTCAAAAAGCGTTTGACCGAGTAAATAATGACATCTTGCTTGCAAAGCTCAGCACCATAGGATTTTGTCCTGGCCTTCTGCACCTGCTGGCTGATTATCTTCGCGATCGTCAGCAGTTTGTTAGGTTAGGAATTTATGAGTCCAGTGCCTACCACACTCGTTCAGGAGTAAGTCAGGGATCAATCCTCGGGCCGTTATTGTTTCTTCTGATGGTTAATGATTTGCCGACTATTCCCAAACATGCCAAATGTCTTCTGTATGCAGATGACCTTAAATTGTACGCGTCTGTCAACACTATATCGGATTGTGAGGCTATACAGAGAGACATAGATGCAGTTTACGATTGGGGAGTATCTAATAAGATGGCATACAATTCTTCTAAGTGTTATGTCATGACTTTTGGCCGAATTCGACATCCAATTAACTTTGAATATAAAATAAATGGCACTATTATAACAAGGGCAACAACTATAAAAGACCTGGGTGTCGTATTTGACCAGAAGATGACATTTCACGATCATATTGTCACCGTTGCTAAAGAGTCCTTTAAAAGACTTGGATTTGTCCTCAGAAACTCGTGCGATTTTCGGAACGGACATGTCGTACGACTCTTGTACAGCACTCTTGTCAGAAGCAAGTTGGAGGCGAGCTCCTGCGTCTGGAATCCACATGAGCCTACTTACGCACTATTACTTGAAAAAGTTCAAAAGGCATTTTTGCGATTCTTATATAAAATCAGTTTTGGATATTATCCATTTTTATACCCAACTAAATTTATCTCAGGATGCTTAGGGTATAATATGTTAGAAACGAGGAGAGCGTATGACCAAATGAAAACAATGTTAAAAATATGTAGAGGGACAACAGATGCCAGTGATCTCCTCAATGAGCTGATTCGTCTTCACGTTCCTGGTAACTATCTCCGTGGCCGCAGACACCGTCTGCTAGCTGTGCCTACATGTCGCACGGTAGCCCGTGCGTCATCGCCTATACCTCGCGTTCTTTCCGCGCTGAATAGCCTCGTGGAAGCTAACCCGAACTGTGATATATTCACGGATGAATTTAAATTTTTAATGCGCGCTCGCTTAGCGTTCTGCGAAAAAGAAAATAATTAGTTCGTTTACTGTTTTAATTTTTAGATTTTATTTTATTCCCGTTTTTATTGTTCCTCTGATTTGTCTTTTTTTTTCTGTTTATATTTTGATTTATATTATTATTTGAATTTCATTATGTACCTATTTGTGTTATTTAATTTTGTATGTATGTTAATGTAATTGGCTTTTGGAAGCCGTATTAACATGAATAGATAAATAAAAAAAAAAGGATAATACTACATATAATATACCTAAGCCTATTAGCACAATAGACAGAACTATTAGTATTGTAAACGTGAATGTTTATATGGATGAATAGATGTTTCTTAGTGCTAAAACTACTGGTCGGATTTGAATGAAATTTGACACACACTTGTCTATTTAATATTACCAGCTGTTGCCCGCAACTCCGTCCGCGTGGACTTCGGTTTGAGCTCAGTAAGTTAATATAAAATAAGCGCCTGTCAAAATAATTGGAGCAATATTTACGTCCGCGTTCGCTCCCGTTTTCGCAACATTTTTTGTTACTGCTCTGCTCCTATTGGTCATAGCGGGATCTTATAGCCTTTTCTCCTTTCTCAGGCTTTCTAGACTATCTGTGTACCAAATTTCATTACAATCGGTTCAGTAGTTTTGTCGTGAAAACCGGACAGACAGACAGACAGAGATACTTTCGCATTTATAATATTAGTATGGATATTTTTACGAGGTCGAAACTTATGCGAGTGATATCGTAGGTCGCAGCTAGTATAGCAGAATGATAAATTACTTAGAAATGTTGATCTCTATGAGACACGAAACAAAAGCCACGTTTGTGGTCCACAAAGTTTTGTTGCCCTTATTTTTTATTTTTATTTAGTTAAGTTATGATTTTGTTGTACGAGTCACATTATATACTTTTTACTTTTTTCTTTCCTTCTTTGTAATGGATATACTATGTTTACTAATGAAAATATTAATTATTATCATCAATTTAGTTTTCATAGCAAAAGCTTTTTAGCTCTTTCAAATATAAATCCTAATTAGTAATAATAAAAACGCGATTTTGTGAGGGATGTTTGTTCCTCTTTCACGCAATAACTACTAAACGAATTTGGTTGAAATCTATCTATCTATACTAATATATAAAGCTGAAGAGTTTGTTTGTTTGTTTCTTTGAACGCGCTAATCTCAGGAGCTACTTGCCCGATTTGATAAAATATTTTTTGCGTTGGATAGCCCATTAATCCTGGAAGGCTTTAGGCTATACAATATGTAAAGAAAACCCTGTCCGATCGTAAAGGTAGTAAGTATCGGTAACTGATTCTACTAATGTCTACAAAGCCGGGCTAAACTTAAAAAGAAAATCCCCCTAAAAAAAAAATATTATTTCGCAAAAAGAGGTAACTTAAAACATGTGCGGTAGGCCATACAGGCGCGGGTGAAGAGGGGCAGGGCACGCGGCACGCGGTCGCATCTCTATTCGTTCAGAATTATAACGTCAAAAATTATGTTGTCACTTTTTAAAAATTACCAAATTTTGGGGAAGTTGGAATTAATTCGCGGGAAAAAAGATTATTTCAAAATTCACTAATATTGCTACTATGATGATTATGTAAAGTTTCATATGTTATTTGGTCATGTGTTTACCTAACCTTTATTATGCTTACGGGTCGGACAGGGTTTTCTTAACATATTGTATAACATCACGCTGCGACCAATAGGAGCGGAGCATATCAAAACCTACGCGGGTAAAACCACGGGTCGTTGCTAGTTTGACATATACGTATATGCATTATAGACAGAATTAATACAAAAGACACTTCTATTCCCGTTATTTCTTCGGGATCTGCAATGACGCGGGTAAAAGTGCGGAACGCTGTAGGTAATAAAAATCTAAATTCATTCATTCATTGCCAGACAGCTCACGGCCCACCATCTCACCTGTATGACCCATAAAATGTTGTATTAGAATTCCTTAAATAAGGGTGAGAAGTATGATTTTTGAAAATTCATTTCCTATAGAAAGAAGAAAAAAAAAGCCTGTTAGAAAGTGGGTGAAATTTCATGTAAATTGGTCGTCACATTTTGCTGGAAAAGGAATTATCTTTAGTCTTAATATTATCAATGTAACTTAGATATACCTACATGTATTACTTATATCTTCAAAACTGCATTGTCGGATCACACATTCTAGGACTTAAGACTGATTTACACGGCGCAATTTAATTGCCTATGGCATCTATTCAGTTAGAGCAACAATAAAAGTTGCATTGTGTAAACACCATTTAGAGGATGCAAGCCATTTGTTGCATCAATTTTATTGTATGCCATAGGCAATTAAATTGCACCGTGTAAACCCGCCCTTGGGCGAGATGGAGCGACGACATCAAAAAGGTGGCTGGTAGTGGCTGGCGGAGAACTGCTCAGGATCGAGCTTGTTGGCGTGCCATGATAGAGGCCTATGTCCAGCTGTGGACGAGTAATCAAATCAAATCAAATCAAATCATTTATTTCAAATAAACCAGTTACAGGCACTTTTGAATTGTCAGAAGGTCGGTCAGTCAATAAGATGAAGCTAGTCGCCCATTCCAAAGAGTATACCTATGGAGAAGAACGGGCAAGAAACTCCATGGACACTCTTTTAAATTTTTAAGCTATTGTTACAAATATTTGATTACATCATTCATGTTGAAATCAACCGCGTGAGAACGATGCAGAAATATATTGTACGCTGAGAGCGTCCATTATGGAAAACATACAAAAATCAATTCAGAAATTAAAATACGCCGTGGCAGCTAAGAGATGACCAGTCCCCTCCGACGGCGTCCGTTCACGAACATGACGTATGGATCAGCATCATTCAGCTCAACCATATCGAAGGGAACCCAATGACCCAAAACACACGCCACCATCAGCGAGACATTTGAGTGAGCATGACATACTCTCAACAGCCAGAGCACAATTAAGTCAATAAAAAAGACTAACCCAACAAATAAATGCCTTACAGCACATTCGTACATTGTGCTCACACGTTTGCCATGCAATTATACAATACTAAGAAATTGAATCTACACAATGCTAAGATAGTTTTGTCCAAGGTTCAGCAGCTCCAACAGTGTTCCCGAATCTGTGGAAAGTTTAACTCCTGTGCAGCTGTACAAGTGCCGAACACCTCTGTCAGCGATACAATTCCGTAACGTACAATATGCTTGGCTACATAGTGTGTAATACAGGCTTTGAATAAATAACATAAACAATTACATATTAAAACTACAAGAGGAAAAATCAAAGAACAATCATTGTATAGAAATCGGACGCAGCTCAAGCCCAAGCCTTTTTAAAGGCTGATGATGATGATGATGATGGTGTAAATCGGTCTTTACTGTATTATTGTACTGTATTCAAACACGTTGTGCAACAAAAATATTAAAAATCCGTGATCAATAAGAAAACTATAATGATTACTGTTCCAATCATTATAATCCATCAAAAACTTCTGATGTGGATAATCGAAGCGACAAAAGTCTAGTTTTACACGAGATATCGATTTGTGCTTCTGAATCGAGTGACCCTTTATTGAAGCTTTATGATTGAAGCAAATCGCGTGGAACTGATTTCTGACGAATTGAAATCGAATATGATAAATGACTCTCTGGAAATAATACTCTATTTGTAAATAAGGTTATTTGTTAAATCAAACAAATGGTAACTATAAATATTAAATCGGAAATATTTATACATAATGCTACACTATAGGATATTTATACACGAATAGCTGCTACCCAGTGCCCACTTCGATGCGTGATAAACATTTTTACTTGCGAAGAAATCTGACTACCACAAAAAAGTATCTTCCTTTATCCTGATAATATACAGCTTATGACGGTCATAAATAATATGAGTTTTTATTAGTAAAAGAATTAACAAAATCCGTTGAGTAAATGCAGAGATTACCCCCTAAAATCACACGAACTATTTATTGTGTACACCGTATTATATAAGTAAATCACAGAAAATAAAAATTATACAAAGACGAATGGACGGTCTTATCGCTAAGAGTGACCAGACACAGACAACCTGTGATCTTTATAAATATTAGTACCTATTAGTAAAGTTGAACCATTCATCACTACTTAACTTTAGGTAACGTTTCAGAATAAAGGGAAAATAAATATACTTTCCAATAAAGACTTCATGCCAATATTCTACAATTTAAAACAGTGAAATGTCTTTATCTAAAATGTTCACTGCAATAAACGAGGAAGCTGAAACAACACCTATTGTTGCTAAAATTCTCCCTACAAACCTCATTTAGCAAAATCATAATAGATGAGTTCAATGGTCGTAATGAACATGGCTACCATTAGCAGGAATTTATTTCAAAATGCACTTATGTTTACCAGTACAATAATAACCACTGCATACATAATATATTTTCATTTACAACATTGAAAGTACATTAAGCTGCTGGTTTCGTCTGCCATTCCTAGTTCTTTTGTTCTTTGACCATCGTTACGGGTAGTCAGATTAGTACCTACATGAAAACATAAGAATTAGTCTTACCTAGAGATATTCATCATTGATATTATCCCGTAACTGCGCTGTGAGAGCCAGATAGCAGTCCTATTACGAAAATAAAAAATAAATAAAAATACTTTTTTGCTTTAAATTTTATAAAGTAGAGCTTGATCGCAAACCCACCTGGTGGTAAGCAGTAATGCAATGCAGTTGATGGTAAAGCATGCTAGTTTATTAAGAGCCTATTTACTAAAAAAACTGAGTGAGTAGGAAGAAAGACGGTAGTTGAGCCAGGTGATGCAATGATGAACCCAGCAACATGACCAACGATGCTGCGCCAGATGGAGATAATATCTTAACACCACTACCCAGACCCGTCCTCCGTACGTTAATTAAAAATAATAATCTGGTACTACTAAGAGATTACCCAATTATTTTTATGACAAGTCTTATGTAGATAAATTGATCAATAAAAACCTTATAGAATACAATACAAACTTGAATCTAAAATGTAGAGATCACTGTAGATATAATATGTTAAAAAAAAAAAAAAAAATTAAAATGTCACATGTGACACATGTATAAATTAAAGGTTTCTTTCGGACAGGTATTGTTCTAAAATTAACAATACCTGTCCGAATAACTTCATTTTGTTTGGAAAATAAATACTTATTATTTAAAACTCGTTTTAAGTGTAAACAGTTAACGAAAACAGAAGACACAAACGCCTCTATTCATTAACGTTGATCAACTACTGTTTAACGTCACTTATTTTAGTCATCATATTTTATAAATAAACTTCAATATAAAGGAAACATTTGTTATACATAAGTTATAACCGTAGGTCGGAATAGGTAGAGTGATTTTTGGTACTTGTATCATAAATGTTCACAAAGAATGTGGATAAGCCATTTTGCCGGAATGTAATTCTGGATCCAAGTAAATATTGTTAATTTTGGTAGTGACATAATTACTACTCCATTCATTTAACAAAACTAAACTAAATATTATTTACTTATTAAAAAATAAAAACTCAAAATCAAATTCCGATCGAAGCATTAATACATTTCAATATTTAATTTTTAGCCTCTCTTTAGGTCGTAAAACCGTTTGATTTGGCCATAGCCGCGAAGGGTATATAATTTATGCATATTTTTTTTTAATAATCTACCAATTCCGTAAATCCGGCGGAATTTTCGTATTAATATATACGTTTCCGATCAATGACTCCAATTCACTTTATCTATTCCGACTTATGATTATTTTGAAAGCAAGAAATTTTGAAAGTATAACCATGAATAGATATAATTTATTTATTATTATTTTATACTCTAACATAATTTCTTCTACTCCATTTACAATATGATCCTCTTACCTCCCTTAATTAATGTCTAAAACTTACTGCCTCACTAATATTGTTATCGAGACTTTATCTCTAAATGCATAATTTAACCACATGAGAATTTAAGCCGGAGATATGCAAATTCTTCACACAGCATATTCCCTAACTAATTAAGTGAATATAGATTCATACAGAATTCAATTACAATTGCAAAGTCCATGTGGATTTCAAAGTTTAGATTTCTAGGTTCAGCTTTAATTTGCACAAAATAAATGGGTAGGTATAGAACGCCACCTTGGTACAGATGACAGCACATCCAGCGACTACAATCTGTCAGATATATTTATTAGATTTTCAACTTTATCCATCACCATCATCTCAGCGTTAACCCCAGTCGCATCCGTTGCTTTCAGCTTTGGAGTCTGGGGTCCGCTTTACCAGTCTAAATGCTGATTTTGGCTAAACTTCGATATCTTCCATGAAACGACTGCCGTCTGACCTCCACAACCCGAAGGTGATATCTAAGCATTGCAGTTAAACTAATTGTTAGACTTTTAAGGGCTCCAACAACCCGTAACGACTGCCACTAGATCTTCGTATGGCAACCGGGTCCAACAGCTTAACGTGCTTTCCGAGGCACGACCAGACCAGTGCAAATATTTATATTAGATTTTCAACTTTATCCCAAAATATTAAGGCTCAAGGTTGATTGGGAATATTTGACAGTTTCGGGTATATAACCTGCTGTCGTCCGTACAAAGAAAGAAAAGTGGTGCACTCAACAGATGCAGCGCGAATATATGGTTCAGTTCAGAGTTCACGAACACTTCTTGCTAACTGAACTGTGATGAATTTCTACTGAAAGCCAGCGACAGGTCACTGACTGAACTGTCTGTTCAACCGTTCGAAACCAACCCCTTGTCTGGAAACTATCTATCTAAATATCTATAAACATACAGCCACGAGTGCGCTTGCACTTTCTGTACCTACATGAAAAGTTTTAATATATGTGTGTGTTGGAGGCAGAATTTATAAATCCAGTGATTATGCATACAGCGTTGTCCGAAGACATGTGACATCCACCAACCCGCACTGGGCCTGCGTGGTATATTGCGGCCCACTCCCTCTCACCGAAAGGTGGTCTTTGTCCATTATCTATAGGCTGATTTCGTACTCTGTTAACGTAAAAAATAAAAAAATAATTTTTACTTAATTTTATTTAGTTGACAGTTGACTGACAGAATTTCCTGACAAAATTGATGCAATTAGATGTGTCACCCATTTGTCTTAGCCCTATGCCTTAGCAGTTATTGGCCTTAGGCATCATAGGTCTTAGACATTATCGACCTTAGGCATTATAAATCTTAATCATTATAGAACTTAGGCATTATAGTCCTTAGGCATCATAGGCCTTAGGCATTATAGACCTATATAACGGCGACAAACGGACGACGTCCTATTTATAATGATATTGACGACCAATCTTCTGCGTTTTCCCACTTTGCATGGAGTCAATCTTGTGTATAAATCTATTCCATCTACATGGCATGGTTCTTCCTGTTGTGGAACTAGGATTACATGTTCTAACGCTTGGGTTAATCCTAGGAGCGATATTGAGTCACTAATGTGATTTATTGGCGCCTACTCTACGAGCTTTGGCGTGGATTTTGCAGTTGGTTGTTTTGTTTTTGGATTTGTGCTGCCTAGAATGATATAGTGGAAATAAATTAACGAGGTTATTATAATTTAGTTGTATGTAGTGAAAGTTTGTTTTTAAACTTTCAGACAAAAACAACCGGACGGATTTGGATAAATTTAACATCCAGATAGATCTTGTCTTGGGTAAGGACATGGGCTACTTTTTATACTGACGAATTCACGGATAATACCCAGGACTTGCCCGTGTGTGTAAGGCGTGCTCAAACTCTGTCCACTTTTAAAACTACGATAAAAAAGCACCTCCTCTCTCTTTAAACATAACTATCATTATTATTTATTTAAACTAGTATGATACACTTAACGTATTGTATATTCTATGTAAATAGTACACTCTAGACTACCTACATTATTTCTCTCTCCCTCCCCCAGTATTCCATCCAAAAGTAAAAGATCGCTCACCTTTTGTAAAATCTTTATATTAATATTCTGTAATTTTTATGGTGTAGTCTTTTCCAGAGAGTAAAGAGTCTTTTCTATTCTAATTACTATTTTTTCAGTAGTAATTTTTACACTATTGTTTTTAGTACCTAGTAGTTTTTTTCTTTGTTCTTACACACTATTGTCTACATTTCTGTTTTACTTCTCCTTTCGCAGTTCTGCTGGAAGAAAGGATATGTAACATTTTGGGCCACCACTATGTTGTACGCTATATAGATAAAAAAAAACAAAAAAAGATTTTCATAAAAAATACTACTAAATTAGTTTGAATAAAAATACAAGTAGGTACATATAATTAATTATTTGAAACGTTTTTTAGTGAGATAACCCTTTATTAAGGTAGCCATGATAGTGGTTATGACGTTTGATTTGCGACTTTGACAGTTCTATTTTCCCGTTGTGTTCGTGTCGAGTGTTGATTTAAGTTGATTGTGTTTATTTAATAGGTATGTTCGGAATTCATGTTTTGATTTTTCGCAGTCATATGGTAAATAATATAGATACGATAGCCTTAGATACATGACACGTCAATCAAATGTCACTGTCAAAATCTTATTTCGCTTATTGCTGACCACCATATTTATTAGTAGTTGTGTTGCACTCCTTGGCCGAGTTAATTTGAATCTGTATAAAAACTAAGCCAAAATATAGGAAATTAACATTAAAAACAGTTAACTATACCGTAACTATACCTAGCATTAAGTGTACAATGTGCTGGGCCAGGCGCCATACATTTCTGAAACATCTCCTTTCTTAACAAATAAGCAGCACCTTTGTACTCAGATCTTAATTTTGTCGTATTTTTATGTATTTTATTGTGTGTACCTAAATAATAAAATAAATAAACAAAACACGCACATACTCACACACACTTCAAACTTCGCCATAGTCTCAGACGGTACCTAGGGCGCTTACGCACAAATGCACAGCGTATTTGTAGTCCTGGAAACCACAAGTAAGGAGCGTGTCGCTTGCTGAGATGACAACTGGCTTTGGTTAACTTGTTCATATCCTAAACACAATTTAAGTCCATCTAGATCTTTCTATTTTTAAGAAAAGGGCAGAAGTAGGTACATATCAGTAGTTATATTATGTACCTATATGTATATTTTAAAACTTACATCAACCATTATCTATTGCATTTGAGAATTAAAGTAGATATTACGTTACCACTAATGGAGTGGGTCACATTGCTTACAAAGCAAAATTTGTTGAGAAAACGAGGTATCGATATTTCAATTTGGTATCATTTATCAATAGCAGAGTGATTCATTAATTTGATAAGTGATCGAATGTCTCGAATTATCCAACCACTTCATTTCGAATCTGTAATAGTAGGTACCTAACACGAAAGTATACTAGCTGCACCAAACTTACGCGGGTGAAACACCCGCATAAGTTCATCTCCGTTCTTCCATTGTTAGTGGGCTCATAATATAATCCGGCAAGAATCAAAACATCAAGAATATTTTAGTCTTTTTCTTAATCAGAAGTCCAGAGAGAGCTACTTTGTTATACTACATTGTCGAATATTACCCGTCAAAACCAGCTGCCTTAAGTTATTTCCTTAAAAACTCTTTGCATCCAGCCATTTTGGCAAAATACAATCAGTCCATCAGTCATTGTCATTGGCAATACTTTGTAATGTGTCGGCTTTGTCATAAACTGTAAAGGTCAACGGGGGCTGTTACTGATTTTCTGCTGATTGTAATGTCGGTTTGTCGGTTTACAGCATGAATCAAAGTGCCAATCATATTGATTCCTGTTTTTTTTTTTTTTTATATATATTATAAACTAGCGCTTGACCGCAATCCTGCCTGATGGTAAGTAGTGACGCAATCGTTGATGGTAAAGCGCACTAGTTTATTAAGAGCCTATTCACTCTAGCCTTGAAGACACTCAAATTGTAGTCCGACGGAAACACCGCCGCTGGCAAATTTCATAAAGAACAGTGAAATATTGTAGCATAGTGGCCACATCATGGCTTTGTACCAAATCTTCCTTCTAGTGTTCGGTCGCGCGGCCGTCTTTTTCGACATGAATAATTCGTTACGTGACATTCGCTAAATGCACAAACCGTGCGAAGCCATAAGAGAAAGAAAGAAGAAAGAAAGATACCAATAATTACCCTAGGAGCTGTGTTATTTGACATAACTAAACTAATATACTGTATATCTGCTGTCCTTTTCTAAATCAAACAGAAAGGAAGAGATGCACTGAACTTAAATTTAAATCAGTTTATGAACAACGAAATCGGCGCCATTTTCTCCAAGATCTTGAGACGAAATCGTCAGGGTAACCCAGAGAAATTAAAATTAGCTTACGTTTTTTACTATACTACCACAACTACGAACATAGTATAATTACTATCATAATAATCTTTTCAAAATTCGTAAGATGTCAAGATGTCAAAACCGAAATGACTTAGGTACTTCAAAATCAAAATGACTTTGTTCTTTGAATCGTATGCGGTTATAGGAACTGAAATGACAATCAAGAATGAACAAAGTAACAATAGACAAAAAAATTTTTTTTTTTTATTAAAAATTGAACAAATCATGAAACTGGTGTTTCAGGTAAGGTTGTAACGGACCTTCGCCTCCGCTTCCGTTACTGCGGAAGTTTCGCAAGAAATCGCGTCTTTGCTTCCGCCTCCGACTCCGCACAATTTTTGCGGAGTTATAACGGAGGTTTATTTATGTATTTTAAAAATAAATAACACGAAAGCTGCGACGCTCGACAACCGTCCGGCCGCGTTTGAGCGTGAAATGGTTTAGAATCAACTAGTGCGAGACAGGAATGCGGCAAACACAATTAGTTTCTCCTTAATTTTCATTAATATAAGGTAATATTTTTATTCTAAGTGCTACTATTAATGTACGTATTTAAAATAAAATTTTTATTTTAGTTAACCATAAATTTCAATTTCTTCTATATCTACTTTCACCTCCGCCTCCGTTAACCTCCCCTTCCGCGGAGGTGAGATTCGTCGCCTCTGCATCCGCCTCCGCCTCCGCTAACAAGGCCTCCTTGTTAGCGGAGGCGGAGCGGCTCCCAACCCTAGTTTCAGGCGCCGTGTTTGCTTTACGTGTTATATTGAAACAGTTTTAACTGCAGCCAAACATCGATCGTGGGTCCCCAGGGACGGGCCATCAACCCATCAC
This sequence comes from Sesamia nonagrioides, assembly GCA_017933935.1. Classification (NCBI taxonomy): domain Eukaryota; kingdom Metazoa; phylum Arthropoda; class Insecta; order Lepidoptera; family Noctuidae; genus Sesamia; species Sesamia nonagrioides. The sequence goes on along the minus strand of JADWQK010001857.1, from coordinate 12,663 downwards.
TATTTGCGAGTAATTACGATATTTAATCTAGATGAACACGCTTTGTATGTTGGTCTATAACTCTGTCGATTTAACTGCTTTCGGGGATACGAAACATGTGAATTATTTGGGGCTGTGGCCAATATAATTAGACTGTTCACGTTTGCTCCATATAAAACTTGTGAGGGTCAAAGCGTGTATCGTAAAGGATATATATGTACCTATATACTACGGCCAGAGCGTCTTATAATGATATCAAACGATATAAGAAGAACTTAGTGATAGTCTACGCTCAGAAATAAACATATATACCTACACAAAAATATGAAATGTAAACTTGAGCAAAATTATCTAAATCTAAAGACCTGAAGATGTTATTAATTGTATCGACAATAACTGATCCATGTTTTTTTTTAAACAATTATTATAATTAACGCTTTTTGCCCGCCTGGTAGTACCATCAATAATCAATTAACGTCATTATCAATTACCACAATTTATATCGTAGTAGACGGATAGACCACCGCTAGCAAATTGTTCCAGTCCCTCGATGTACACTATATAAAAGACGAGGCGAAGTCCAGTCGCAGTCGCGAAGAGGTACAGTGCTGGGAAAAATCTTCAAAACTCTTTTCCCGTACAAAGTCGAACGAGAACTCGCGGTATGCGCCCAAAATCTAGTTAGTCTCATTTCAGCGACAAACACATGTCAAAACTGGTCAAAATGTATGGAAATTTAAGAATTTTTTGACACTTAGTCGCTAAGGTAACACTGCGATCAGGCTGACAGGCTTTAGATCGTCTTCTCATCTCTTCTCAGACACCTATTGTCTGGAGGCTTTTGCCCAGCGGACATCGTGAATACGGCTGATGTGACCCGCCCATTCCCATTTGAGCCTGGTAGCCTTCATTTATAAGTCCTTCCATTATGCCCGTATTTGAACGTAGCGTATTGTTTCGAATTCTGTCCTGTCTTTTAACACCCAGAACGCTGCACTCCATTGCTCTATGTCAAACTCCAAGACGGAACTTTTGTAGCGCAGTGAGTGACCAGCATCATAATTTCGTAACAGACTTTTACAATAAGCTGGAATAATTGCAAAGCATATTGCTAATCCATTGCACCATGTGTTTTGTGTCAAATTTGTCTGCTCAGCAACGTAAATAACGTAATATTTGTCTGCTCAGCAACGTAAATAACGTAGGTAATATTTGTCTGCTCAGCAACGTAAATAACGTAATATTTGTTGATGAACTGTCAAAATGAAACCCATTGCAACTGATAGTGTGTTACGCAATTAGCTTGCTGGTCTGAAACCGAAACTTATAATGTTCCGTAATAGGAACACAAAATTCTTGGTAGGTAAAGGTACACCTACATAATTTCCAATATAACCTGGTCCCGTAATGCATTGCTTTCTGTTCAATAGGAGGTCAGATTGTACTGGAAATTTATAACTTGAAGTTTTGTACTGTAAAATATACACGATAGGTTGGGGTATGGAAAAGCTGCGTGTTTCCACATCAGTCACTCAACAGACTCTTCAACGTATTGACATCCCCTCGCCCTTCAATACAAGTATTTGAAATGCTTTTAACCTACAGATGTATTAATGGATACGTTTTTTTTTGAGTTCTCATTTTTTATGGAGATGAAGGTTGGTTAGCTTTGTAAAATTATTGTGTTTCGCAATGGTGTGCTTGGCCAGATCCACATTAGGGGTAAGATAAGTTAAGTAATAGTTCTCTCGGTGGTAGGCCATAACATCGGCTACCGGCAGAAGTTACCACCCACCAGACAAATCTTGCCGCCAAGCGATTCGTCGTGTTCCAGCATGATGTCTGGTGAAGCCGTACGGAGGACGGGTCTGAGCAGTTGTGTTGCGATGTGTGCCGGGTATGATGCGCTAAATGGTGTTGTGTCGGGAGTTTGGTCGTGGAGGATCTTCAGATCAATCTCCCTCTGGCGCAGCATCGTTGGTTGTGTTGTTGAGTTTAACATTGCATCACCTCGCTCAACTGCCGTCTTCCTTCCTATTCACTAAGTATTTTTAGTGAATAGGCTAAATGAACTAGCGCGCTTTACCATCAACGATTGCATCATTGCTTACCATCAGGCGGGATTGCGGTCAAGCACTAGTTTATAATTATAAAAAAAAAAATACCTAATTACTTACTGGTGTAAGTAAGAAGGTATTACTTAATTTATGTTACCTTAAAACTGGTGTTTTGTTTCAATTAATTAACACCGTAAAAACTAGTTAGTCCTGCTTGCAGTATTTAGTCGACCTAAAAAGAATTCTGTTTTACTTTACATACGGAAGCAGCTGTGGTTATCATGTGCTAAGAATTTTTCATTTCTCATTCTCGGAAAGTAGTGTTGTTTTGATCTGATTATTCTGTGGAAAATGCTGCTTGCCTCCCTATAGAGTGAAAAAATCATACAAATTACTTTTCACCTAAGGGCCGGAATGAACTTCAAATAAAACCGCTGTCAACTGTGAAGAGTTTCATGTAAAAAAACGAATTAAATAAATGCTGCGACCATGTGAGTTTATAAACAGCCAGTGTGAACTTAGCCCAAACTTCTTTGAGCGAAATAAGCTGCACCAACTACGCCGTGAGTTCCATATTTAAAATTTAAAAGTCGACATAAATTGGCGGGATACTAATCTGTAATGTATCTGTGACTTTTATGCAAGGAATTTCTATCTAAACTGGAATGTGAACTATGGATCAAAACGCAGTCCGAGGGAGATGGCTTTACAGTAGCCCTCTGTCCTTGTTGTGTAGGGTGACTGATAAAATGGAATTTATAAGGAATGCACGTAAATTTTTTTTTTTTCACTTATATTATCTGAGTTTTAATGAACATTCAGGCATGGATGCAAACTTTTGAATTTAAAAAATGGTAGAATAAATTGATGATGAACGGACGACAGCAGGTCAATCTATCCGAAACTGTACCTTTAGATAAATAAATTATCTACAAGAAAGCAGAATTGAAAGTCATTGTAAATACCCAATAAAAGTCACTTACTTATATTGCACACAATGATTAAGTGCACGTTTATTAATTACTCCGAAATTTATGGTCACCCTACATACAAACAAAATGACTTGTATATGATTACCGCAAAAACCTTACTTAAAGAAAGATATTCCGCATCCAGAGTATGACTCACTATTGCAGACATTAATGGCACCCTTTTTCACCATCTTTTTTCTATTCGAAATTATTGGTTTCAAACAAAATTACAAAAAATAAATACGGGTAACACTTAGAAAGAGACAGGGCTACTGGTACGCTTTCTCCCTCGGACCGCGTTCTCTTCAAATAAAGTTTTATTTCCGATCTACCTTATTGCTCTTGCGATAGAGTCTTCTTTTAAATAAGAGACTTATGCAAGTTCACATTCCAGTTTAGATAGAATTTCCTTGCTTTTATGTTAATTAGAAAAAAACAACTAGTTTTATTTTCCTCATATTTGAAATGAAAATAAAAGTGTTTAACACGGGTAAAAGAGTCAATTCTTAATAAAACTATAGCGTAAATACCTAAGGAATTGATTCTTTTGGTTAATAATCTACTACTATTTTCAAAATGGTCAAATATAGTTTCTTTTGTTTGTGTTTAGTTCTGTTTTGTGATCTTTGTGTAAAAGTCACAATAAATCCTTATTCTTTCTTTCTTTACATCCCAATACTTTATTTAAAAACGAGTTTCGTTTTTGTAAATCCAGTCAATAAATCAAAGATCGCCACAATAAACGATCTCATAAAAGAATATTACGAAAGTAAATTACGAATTTAAACGACACAGTGTCAAACTAATCAGCACGTTTGGCTCAAGCCCATAAAGACTCTACGGGACTCTGTGTTAAGTGTCGTTTCTAGTTCATTGTCAGTCAGAAGGGATGCTCGTGAATTGTGTCCGAAATTTACGACCGTTTTCCAACTGAGATTTAGATGTGTATTCCTTTGCATTCGTGTCGTGGATAAGCTTGATTTGTGATTTTGAAATTCACGAATCGAAATTGCTGTTGTTAAAGTAATTGATACTTCGTCTATGAGATTGTTTTGGGGAATAGTAATGACGACGCGTTTATTTATTGGTTTTAGTTACTCTGTTGAATTCATAATTGGCTGTATTGAGGCTAAAATAAGCTTTTGTTTAGGCTATCCCTAATTCTACTAGTCCTACTTATCCTATCCCACTATATATTAGTGAGATAAGTGATAGTGAAAGTTTATATGGAATTTTTTAACTTTTTATGCATAAACTACTGAATGGATTTGTATAAAATTTGGCACACAGGTAGTTTTAACCAGGATTGACCTAAATAGGATACTTTTTAATCAAAACTTATGCAAGTTTGGTAAAAATTATTTTCAGAATAAGCTATTCTGAGAATCATAATAAGAAATAGTATTAGCTTCCGTTATTGTAATAATTATATAATTATACTAGCTTTCCGCCCGGCTTCGCCGCATGAAATTCGGTGTATCGCGCTTTTTAGTTTTCTTCGGAATATCAAATTTATTTAAATAAAAGTAGCCTATGTCCTTTCTCAGGATCTAAAGATTGGCTGTGCCAAATTTCATCAAAATCTGTTAAGAGGTTTAAGCGGGAAAGCGCAACAGATAGACAGACAGAGTTACTTTTGCATTTATAATATTATAATAATAATAATAAAGCTTTATTTGTTTCCACATTCCACATTTTGTAATAACTAATTTATATAGTTTTTTTGTCTTTTTAACGTGGCTTATATGGACCCCTTCGGGTAAAGCCTCCTCCAAGGACTTCCATTGATCCTTATTTTTAGCCATGGATACCCAGTTTTCTCCTGCTACTTTTACTAGGTCATCTGTCCATCTAACGGCTGGGCGGCCTCTAGCCCTATGACCTCTAGGACCTTGCCATTTCACAGCTCTTATGGTCCACCTTTCATCTTCGTAACGGGCTACGTGGCCCGCCCATCTCCATTTCATTTCTAGCGAGAAGATCAAAGCGTCGGTTAATTTGGTTTTATTACGAATGACCTTGTTTTTAATCCGATGCCTTAACTTTACACCCAATAAACTTCTTTCCATTTCTTTTAGAAAGGACAGAAACATAGAGGAAATAGACCGCAGAATATCAATAACCTGGAAGAGGTACTGGGCACACAAAGAAATATTTAAATCACAACTCAAACCGTCTATCAAGAAAATAGTTATGGACTCAGTTATTTTACCGTGCCTAACCTACGGTTCCCAAACTTGGACGTTCGACCTAAAAACTAGAAACAAAATACAAACTACACAACGAAGAATTTATAATATTAGTATGGATTAATAGGTATTATTAACGCGAAACATGAATTTAAAAAAGCTTTGAATGAGTGAATGGATGTCTATAAGGATTGATTAATATTTGTAACTCTTTACGCAAAAACTCCTAAACGGAATTGTATGAAATTTGTCACATAGCTGATTTATCACCAGGATTTACACATAGATTACGGGTTTATCCTGGTATTCCCACGAGATCGAAACTTAAGCAGGGTGAAACCGTAGTACCCAGATAATACATACATATAAACACACGACTCCTTCCCAGGGGCATAGACAGAAGTTACAGAACACCGCTATTTACCTACAGCTGCTGCCATCCCAGCTAGTATCACTGATATCAATCCATACTAATATTATAAATGCGAAAGTAACTCTGTCTGTCTGTTTGTTACGCTTTCCCGCTTAAACCTCTGAACCGATTTTGATGAAATTTGGTACACACAATCTTTAGACCCTGAGAAAGGACATAGGCTACCTTTTATCCCTGAAAAATTTGATATATCCGAGGGAAATCTAAAAGGCGCGATATAACCGAACTCCACGCGGGCGAAGCCGCGGGTGGAAGCTAGTAGCTAATAAATTAATACTTGACAAGAAATGTGTGACATTTTTATGTAATGATCATAGGTCGGAATAGGTAGAGTGATTTGGGGTCATTGATCGAAAACGTACATATTAATATGGACATTTCTCCGGATTTTAAGTTGTAAAACCGTTTAATTTGGCCATACCCTTCATTAGAGGCATATAATAAAATATTGAAATGTATTAATCCTTCGATCGGAATTTGATTGTTTTTATTTTTCTACAAGTAAATAATAAATTAGTTTAGTTTTGTTACCCTCCTTTAAATGAATAGAGTAGTAATAATAGCACTACCAACATTAACAATATTTACTTGGATCCGGAATTATGTTCCGGGAAAAGGGCTTATCCAGGTTATTCTTTCTGTGAACATTTATGATATAAATACCAAAAATCACTACCTATTCCGACCTATGGTAATAATTTAAAACCCGGGTAAAATTCGTTTATTTCTTGTTATTTTTACCTCTCCTAGGTGTTTGAGTACACTATTAGTTGGTGGTATCGTTTAACTCTAAAAGACCCACGATACCACCAGGGGTATGGCCAAGGGTACCGTGGGTCTGAAGGGTAAAAATTCATATTATTTTAACAAAATGCACAATTTTATTACCAATATTGTGTTCTAGATGTAAAATAAAGAAGTCCAGAAAAAGCTTATAGACTTCATTTCATCATCATCATCATCAACCTTTTTATCGTCCCACTGCTGGGCACAGGTCTCCTCTCATACAGAGAAGGATTGAGCGTAATCACCACGCCTGCTCAATGCGGGTTGGCGATTTCAGACTTAAAGTCCAGGTTTCCGCAAAATGTTTTCCTTCACCTTCAGTCATTGGTGTCCAAGATATACTTACAAAGTACATATAACTTTAGAAAAGTTACATAGGTACTTGCCTGACCTGGAATCGAACCCGCACACTCATACTTGAGAGGCTGGTATTTTAACCACTAGGCCACCACGACTAAAAAGCTTATAGACTGCATTTATTATGCAGCAATTTCCAGGATTCTATGAAATATGCTTTTATTGTGGCCTCGAGGGATTCTATGAAAACCTGTCACTGCTGTCTTATGATGAGACGCTTCGAATTAACGGGTAAATAGTTGAGATAAGCGGAGAACTCAAAGGATGGCGTAATGGCTTTTGCGAGAAGACAATTTGACGCTTACAGACTTGCTCAAATAGTCCACTTTTATTTTATAGTTTCCATTAGCGTCTACAATGTTCCTACATTGTTTCAGAACATTTTAGAGTGGAATTTTATTTATAATTAATAGTATTTAATCATTTTAGCCTATTGTTGTGTAACTGCGGCCGCCGCGCTCACGAGGATCGTGACTACGCCGAATAGGCTGGATTAGTGTCACCTGGCCACTCTGGATTCAGTGGAGAGACGTGCAAAGAGGCTGATTGGTGACCCTGATCTAACTCGAGTTGGTCTCCAAAGCCTAGAGCACAGGCGTAGAGTAGCCAGCCTTTCGGTGTTCTATAGGATGCATTTCGGGGAGTGTGCGAGGGAATTGCATGATTTAATTCCCCCATCTCCGTTCCACCAGCGGACGACCCGTCGTACGGCTGGTTTCCACCCTTACGTTGTTAACACCACTACGATCCGGACGAAGCGCTTCGCCTCCTCCTTTATACCGCGTACATCGAGGGACTGGAACAATTTGCCCGCGGCGGTGTTTCCGTCGGACTACAATTTGAGTGTCTTCAAGGCTAGAGTGAATAGGCTCTTAATAAACTAGTGCGCTTTACCATCAACGATTGCGACACTGCTTACCATCAGGCAGGATTGCGGTCAAGCGCTGGTTTATAATTTGTAAAAAAAAAAAACAGTGGACTGGGTGGTTTTATAATGACAACGTTAATTAATACAATGTTCTGTTTTGATGGCCTAAAAATGTCACACGTTATTGATCAACATTTGAATTTTCCAAAACAATTCCTCTGTTATATTAAGAGGGACTCCAGTGGCGCTTTCTCTATACAAACGTATTCCGCTGTTTTGTTCGTGGATAACGCTTTTGGAGCAACTATTTTTTCCACCTTTTTACACCTTGATTATACGTGCCCCTATCATTTGATTTATTTCAAAACTTAATTAATAAAACAAATATGGTATGTTAAAATCCCGGAAAATAACCAATTATCGCGATGTTCTGACTAGGGTTGTAACGGAGGCTTGCTATCGGAGGCGGAGGCGGATGCGGAGGCGACGAGTCTCACCTCCGCGGATGCGGAGGTTAACGGAGGCGGAGGCGGAGGTGAAAGTACATATAGAAAAAAAATAAATTTATGGTTAATTAAAACAAAATGTTTATTTTAAATACGTACATTAATAGTAGTATACTTGGTAAAAAAATATTACCTTCTTGTAATGAAAATTAAGGAGAAACAAATTGTGTTTGCCGCATTCCCGCCTCGCACTAGTTGATTCTTGACCATTTCGCGCTCAAACGCGGCCGGACGGTTGTCGAGCGTCGCAGCTTGCGCGTTATTTATTTTATAAATACGTAAATAAACCTCCGTTATAACTCCGCAAAAATTGTGCGGAGGCGGAGGCGGGAGCGAACATACGATTTCTTGCGGAACTTCCGCAGTAACGGAAGCGGAGGCGAAGCTCCGTTACATCCCTAGTTCTGACGACTATTAGACAAATGTGATAAGTTTTTGACAACAAAGAAAATAATAGAAGCATAGGTATACTTTTTCATAGGTATTTTTTTATCTAAATTTTGATATAAAAACAATTGAGATCTGTCAAGTAAACAGTGGAATAAGAAACGTCTTTTAATCAACGTTTTGTAGGTAAAATCAGCCGGAGTTGTAACTATCCCTTTCGCATTTTACGATACTAGAGGGTAAGGGAGTGAGGGAAAGATTAAAGACCTATTTTTAAAATTCCTCGGCACTGAAGTCCCCTTTTAATACCTCTAAGGCTTGTGTCATACCACCAACCCGTCTAACCTATTATCTACATAAATACTAATTAGCGATGCTTCAGATTCAGCGCATAAAAACCTTGCAGCATTCTTCTAAAGTCCATCCACTTATAATCATTACAATTCTGACGCCTTGCCAAGTCTTCACAGATTTTATCAGAATTAAAACTAACGCAATCACAAGACGTGTTTCCCACCCCATTTTATTTTTGAACACAGAAGATTAACGACTTGTTTTCTTGAACCACTAAGAAGACAAATAGCTCTATAGCATTAAGTACATTAAGAATGGCCAACCGAGCATGAATTTCAAGCAAACTATAAACAAGTTAAGTGGTTCCTTGATCGTACTATTGCCATACGTCTTTAAGAAATAAAATCTGGTGTTTTTCTTAATTGAAGTTGTATTGAAAACAAAGTGTTTTCATTAGTTGTATTCAAGTATCAAGATTAATTATTTGTGGTAACATGAGTATAGATACATATGTAGTATTCTCGGTGGTAGGCAACAACATCAGCCGCCGGCATAAGTTACCACCCACCAACAAAGTCTTGCCGCCAAGCGATTCGTCGTGTTCCGGCATGATGTCTGGTGAAGCCGTACGGAGGACGGGTCTGAGCAGTTGTGTTGCGATGTGTGCCGGGTACGATGTGCCTAATGTTGTTGTGTCGGGAGTTTGGTCGTGGAGGGTCTCCAGATCATCCTCTGGCGCAGCATCGTTGGTCGTGTTGTTGGGTTAAACATTGCATCACCTCGCTCAACTGCCGTCTTCCTTCCTATTCACTCAGTTTTTTTGAGTGAATAGGCTTAATAAGCTAGTGCGCTTTACCATCAACGATTGCATCACTGCTTACCATCAGGCGGGATTGCAGTCAAGCACTAGTTTATAAGTAGTAAAAAAAAAATATGTACTAACGACAGCACATCAAGCTACTACAACCTGTCAGATTTCTTTATTCGATTTTCAACTTCATCTCCAAAGCATTAAGGCTCAAAGTTGATTGCGAATATCTGACAGTTTCGGGTAGCTTGTCCTGTTGTCGTCCGTACAGAACATGCAATTCAATACATTATAGATCAGTCATGTCTGACTTCAGGGGCTTACAAATATTTAAAGGTAAGTAAATAACATTAAGGAGCAGTGCTGGCCTATTGGTATCAGCCGCGACTTATAAGTATCATAATTTCGAAACCCGTCAGGCGGTTCACTTTGTGTGAATTCTTTCATCACCGCTGCTCTCAAAACTGTAAAGGAAATCATTGTGAGGAAACTCGAGTGTCTTAGAGGTCAAAACTTCGGAGACATGTGACATGTGACATTTACCAACCCGCAGTGGGCCCGCGTGGTAGATTACAGCCCACTCCCCCTCATCAAGAGGAGGCCTGTGACCCAGGAGTGTGAACATTATAGACTGATTATGTATGTATGTAAGTAAATAACATAATATAGGTATAGGTATGTGGTTACTTAGCAGTTTAAGTTATATTGTAATTACGTATATTTTTGTACAATGATAGAAAAAAAGGAATAGCAAAAGATTTGGTCATTTTTAAAAAGGCAAGAAAATAAGACAGAACAGAAAAATAGGTACAGAGGTCATGCTTATTTGTTACGAAAAGTCTTCCAACATGACAATGGATACAAAGACAGCGTGTGAAAGAGTAAATAAGACAAGAAAATACATAATCGTAACGACGATATTTTTTATTAATTTTTGAAACCAAAAGGCTTCATTCTTAAACATGTGTAGGCTTATAGTGGTTCCCAAATCCATAAATCCGATATCAGGTATGCTGTTAATCTCACAACAGAAAAGGGCTTCAAATAAGCATCGAGATTTTTCCTTATGTAGCAAAATTTCTGCTATACGATTTTATTTCCGCCTCATGTGATGTTACGGATTGGTGAACCTCCCGTAATAACTAAGTTATATCACCCTTGTTGCCGATATCGATAGGGATATTGGATTCTTATTTCGGTTATATAATATCGATTCATATAGAGCATTTAATCTTTCAATGATGTAGGTAAAACCAAAATGTATACTCTTTAAAACTCTTATAAGTATCAAGAATTTAGTTAATTCCACCATTTTACTATTTTTAAAAACATTATTAAATTTTTTGAACGCCTCATCATGCGAACACGCGAACGAATCACCACGCCTGCTCAATGCGGGTTGGCGATTTCAGACTTAAAGTCCAGGTTTCCTCAAGATGTTTTCCTTCACTTTGTAATCTCAACCCTTCTTTGTATGAGAGGAGACTTGTGCCTAGCAGTTGACGATAAAAGAAAAGGTTGATGATGATGGAAACGGTCTAGTCGCAGTGTTATCTCAGCGAGTAAGTATCAGGTAATAGTATGGAAATCTTGTATTTCCATACTATTTCACCACTTTTTGTCATGTGGTTATCGCTGAAATGAGAATAACTAGATTTTTGACTCATACTGCAAGGTCTCGTTCGACTTGGTATGGGAAAAGAGTTTTGGAGATTTTTCCCTTCAGAATACAGTTTAAGTTAATAAAAAAATATCACAATGCATTTACAATGAAGCATGATACCCACAGAAATCGTAATAACAAGTCAATAGAAGTGCTATCTACTGACTTTTTTGGGTCGATAATAAAAAAATTATGATGATGATGATTTCATTTTTTATTAATCAAAATCGAGTGATCCAATTTTCGACCACCTGTAACTTCCTCCAATCTACATTGACCCCGTATGGTGAATTATATTCGACACACAGAAATGTTTGCCTATCTCAGCATTTGGAATATTATACGTTATTGGTTTTTCATTTTCTTTTCCGACCTCCTTAAAGTCGCAGCAACTCATTGGATGCCAGAAGCATGGAGGTGGTCGAAATGTAAGTGCATATTAGCCAAAAGATGTCTTCTGCGGTAGCTGGCCTTCATTTTACACTAAAATAATATCAACTGCGGTCCAAATGATCCCAACTAGTCGCATTCATTTGACAAATATGTGTTCGCCGATTAGGCTACTGGAAGTAGGCTCCCACGTTCAGAAGAGGTCTTTCTGTCTTTGGGCTAAATAGTTGATGAAAAAATGATGACGATGCGGTACATAATTATGCCATATTATAAATAGATTAAAAATTGTTACTTTAACATCAAATTATTTTAAAACGTCCTAAATTTATTCATAATTGTAGGATATCCCACACCATACCCTGGGGGAGAACTCGAGTAGTCCATTCTTAGTTAAGCTACTGGGGCCAAAATACATTTATGGTAAATATATTATATATAGCTAAAGTACGGTCTTAGTTTCACCATGTCCCAACAGATTAGGCACTATATGCCTCCGGTTACGTAAAGTTGAGTTTATACTCCAGTCCCTCGGAGCTTTGACATACTACAGCCAAACCCTTCTATTGGGATACTTAGCAACTGAGTCAGTTCTGTTTGAAATTTATGATTGGATAATTGGCTATTATCAATATTAATCTGGGCTCATTGTTTTACACTTTTGGTATACTTTCACTGTTAAGTTTCTCTTCTTAATGCAATTTTATATGAAAGAAGTAATTCAAATTAATTATCATATTTTGAAAAAGTTTAGGAACCGCCTTTATTCTTGAAACTGTAGGCCTATCTACATTGATCCCGTGTGGTGAATTATATCCGACATACAGAAATTTTTGCGTATATCTAAAACCAATAATGCTAAGCATTTGAAATGTTATACGTTATTGGTTTTCTTCTTTTCCGACGGATGCCAGAAGTATGGAAGTGGTCGAATTGTCGAAATGACGTCTTTCTGCTTTTCAGCAGAAATACGGT